>VHKM01000083.1:0-215138 GCA_007210695.1 Neogobius melanostomus
TAATGTGTTTGGGAGAAATAAAATGGCAAAAAAAATGTTTCCATTATTATTATTATTATTATTATTATTATTATTAATTTACCGGTCTTTGAGCTTCAATTTTTGACCCCCGAACTATAGGGTTTAACGATAAACTCAATTTATTTGACAAAAAGGAAGGTTCATGGTTGTTTGCTGTGAAAAAATTAAACTATTTTGATATCCTCAAGACAACACCCTTGAACATTGCCTCAGTGGCCCCCTTCAAGCAACGACCCCATTCAAATGGATGGCAAGCATGCATTTTTTGCGTCTTAACCTATTTCTTTTGGTACCAAGTGACATAGAGGACATATCAAGACAAACCTAAAACATCATTATAGCTCCGCCCTCTGACAAAAAGGAAGTCGGGCCATAGTTGGATTTGAAAATTGTAGCCTGATTTTTCTTCACCTGAATATTTTGTCAAGTCACTGCCCAGGGTTTCGGACCAAGATGAGCATTCCACCTTGTGAGTGTAATCTTAGAGCGGTTAGCTACGAGCGACAATTAATCAAGCTCTGTTGTTCGGAGTATCTCTTTACGGTTTGTCTGTACCGCGTGTGCCAAAATATCATTGCTTTTTCCCCGCCTCTTTGACGACACTCAAAAGGCCATGCAAATTCCAATTGCACTCATATTTTGGATCACAGTTAAGCCCCTCTATAGATTCGTACTGATTACCTGGATAATTGTGCGAATTTTTCACAAAAATAGCGCCCCCTACCTATACCTGCCAAATTACACTTTGCACGAAAGCTTTATGCAAAACAAAAATATGAGCCGATTCTCGCATGTCACGCTGATCAAAAAAATGTCTATTTAACAACATGCCTCGTATCTCGCTTAGTTTTTGTAACGCCAAATATTCATGCGTTTCCCCGCCTTTGAGGACACTAAAAAAGGGCATCAAATTCAATTGCACTTCATATTTGCGATCACATAAGCCGCTCTATGGAATTCGTACTGATTAACCTGGTTAAATTGTGCAATTTTCACAAAAAATAGCGCCCCCTACCTAACTGCAGAAATACACTTACACGAAAAGTGAAAACTAAAATTTATTGAGCCGATTCTCCATGTCACCGCTGATCAAAAAAGTGCTATTACAACATGCCCTATCTCGCTTAGTTTTTGTATTATTAGGCCCGAGCTTAGTGACACGCAGTGTCCCGCGAGGGACTTAATTAAAATCGAAGAACGGAAACAGAAAAACGCAAGCATTCACATTTACAAACGTGAACGATTATGCAAGTAACAGGGATCAGAAATTAGTGCACTCCGGAAGATCTCGAATTTTGGGTGGGTCCGCGAGAGAAAATAATAAAAGATGCCTCATGGCGCCCCCCTAAACAGGGCAGTTTACATTGAGTCAATGAGACCACGGTTCGCAAAAAATTCATCGTAACAAAGGTGACACTGGCCAGGGACATAGACCATGTCGAGGACATGTAAAAAATTATATTATGGCCCGCCCTAAATACAGGAAGTCCGGCCATCTTGCGCCCGAACCTCGAACCTGTCAAAATCTTAACCTCTTGAACTTTGACCCCTGATCGCAGATTTTCGAATCAGAGCCTCACAATTTTTGCCCAAATGTCCCAGACCCATGTGGCTTTCAAAATCATCCTTTAAATTTTGGAAATATTATTGGGCGTGGTCATGACAAGCCCGCAACTCAGAGGCCATTTTCAACAAAATTCAAAGTCTCATAACTTTCACAGACTTTGTCGGATTGGAACGGACCCAGTTCGGCACGCATGCACATTCCCGAGCTGCACCTAACCATGTGCAAACGTAGCCACTATCGCCAAAAATGACCCACTGGCGCCCCCTCAAAGGTTTTTTCTTGAAAAATTCAAATAAAAAAATCGGGATGGTATGGAGTTGTGAAAATATTCATACAGGCCTTCCCCTGTCATGGGGATCAACATATCAAAGAGGCATCACTCTGAGTAATGTAGTTTGGGAGAAATAAAATGGCAAAAAAACTGTTTCCATTATTATTATTATTATTATTATTTATTTATTAATTACGTCTTTGATCTCAATTTTGACCCCCTGACGTTAACGAAAACTCAATTTTATTTGACCAATAGGTTCATGGTTGGTGAAAAATTAACTATTTTGATATCCTCAAGACAACACCTTGAACATTGCCTCAGTGGCGCCCCCTCAAGCACGACCCCCATTCAAATGGAAGCATGCATTTTTTGGTCTAAACCTATTTCTTTTGGTACAGTGATAGAGGACATCAAGACAAACCTAAAACATCATTATAGCTCCGCCCTCTGACAAAAAGGAAGTCGGCCATATTGGATTGAAAATTGTAGCCTGATTTTTTTCACCTGATATTTTGTCAAGTCACTCCCAGGGTTTCGGACCAAATGAGATCCAACTTGGTGAGTGTAATCTAGAGGCGTAGAGCGACAATAATCAAGCTCTGTTGTTCGGATATCTCTCACGGTTTGTCTGTAACGCTGTGCCAAATATCATGCTTTTTCCCCGCCTCTTTGACGACAACTCAAAAGGCCATGCAAATTCCAATTGCACTCATATTTGGATCACATAAGCCCCTCTATAGATCGTACTGATTAACCTGGATAATTGTGCAATTTTCACAAAATAGCGCCCCCTACCTATACCTGCAAAATTACACTTGCACGAAAGTGAAAACAAAAATTATGAGCCGATTCTCCATGTCACGCTGATCAAAAAAGTCTATTACAACATGCCTCTATCTCGCTTAGTTTTTGTACCGCCAAATATCATGCGTTTTCCCCGCCTCTTTGAGGACAACTCAAAAGGGCATGCAAATTCCAATTGCACTCATATTTGGATCACATAAGCCGCTCTATGGATCGTACTGATTAACCTGGTTAATTGTGCAATTTTCACAAAAATAGCGCCCCCTACCTATACCTGCAAAATTACACTTACACGAAAGTGAAAACTAAATTATGAGCCGATTCTCCATGTCACGCTGATCAAAAAAGTCTATTACAACATGCCTCTATCTCGCTTAGTTTTTGTATTATTAGGCCCGAGCTAGTGACACGCAGTGTCCCGCGAGGGACTAATTAAAATCAATAACGGAAACAGAAAACGCAAGAATTCACATAGCAAACGTGAACGATATGCAAGTAACAGGATCAGAATTAGTGCTCCGGGAGCTCGAATTTTTGGGTGGGGTCCGCGAGAGAAAAATAATAAAAGATGGCTCAGTGGCGCCCCCTCAAACGGCAGTTTACATTGAGTCAATGAGACCCCGGTCGCAAAAAATGTCATCGTACAAAGGTGACACTGGCCAGGGACATAGACCATGTCAGGACATGTAAAAAATTATATTATGGCCCCGCCCTAAATGCCACAGGAAGTCGGCCATCTTGGGCCCCGAACCTCGAACCTTCAAAATCGTACCTCTTGAACTTCTGACCCCTGATCGCAGAGTTTTTCAATCAAGAGCCTCAATTTTTGCCCAAAATGTCCCAGACCCATGTGGCTTTCAAAATCATCCTTTAAATTTTGGAAATATTATTGGGCGTGGTCATGACAAGCCCGCAACTCAGAGGCCATTTTCAACAAAATTCAAAGTCTCATAACTTTCACAGACTTTGTCGGATTGGAACGGACCCAGTTCGGCACGCATGCACATTCCCGAGCTGCACCTAACCATGTGCAAACGTAGCCACTATCGCCAAAATGACCCACTGGCGCCCCCTCAAAGGTTTTTTCTTGAAAAATTCAAATAAAAAAATCGGGATGGTTATGGAGTTGTGAAAATATTCATACAGGCCTTCCCTGTCATGGGATCAACATATCAAAGAGGCATCACTCTGAGTAATGTAGTTTGGGAGAAATAAAATGGCAAAAAAACTGTTTCCATTATTATTTTATTATTATTATTATTATTATTATTACGTCTTTGATCTCAATTTGACCCCCTGAACGTTAACGAAACTCAATTTTATTTGACCAAAGGTTCATGGTTGGTGAAAAATTAACTATTTTGATATCCTCAAGACAACACCTTGAACATTGCCTCAGTGGCGCCCCCTCAAGCACGACCCCCATTCAAATGGAAGCATGCATTTTTTGGTCTAAACCTATTTCTTTTGGTACAGTGATAGAGGACATCAAGACAAACCTAAAACATCATTATAGCTCCGCCCTCTGACAAAAAGGAAGTCGGCCATATTGGATTGAAAATTGTAGCCTGATTTTTTTCACCTGATATTTTGTCAAGTCACTCCCAGGGTTTCGGACCAAATGAGATCCAACTTGGTGAGTGTAATCTAGAGGCGTAGAGCGACAATAATCAAGCTCTGTTGTTCGGATATCTCTCACGGTTTTGTCTGTACCGCTGTGCCAAATATCATGCTTTTTCCCCGCCTCTTTGACGACAACTCAAAGGCCATGCAAATTCCAATTGCACTCATATTTGGATCACATAAGCCCCTCTATAGATCGTACTGATTAACCTGGATAATTGTGCAATTTTCACAAAAATAGCGCCCCCTACCTATACCTGCAAAATTACACTTGCCACGAAAGTGAAACAAAATTATGAGCCGATTCTCCATGTCACGCTGATCAAAAAGTCTATTACAACATGCCTCTATCTCGCTTAGTTTTTGTACCGCCAAATATCATGCGTTTTCCCCGCCTCTTTGAGGACAACTCAAAAGGGCATGCAAATTCCAATTGCACTCATATTTGGATCACATAAGCCGCTCTATGGATCGTACTGATTAACCTGGTTAATTGTGCAATTTTCACAAAAATAGCGCCCCTACCTATACCTGCAAAATTACACTTACACGAAAGTGAAAACTAAAATTATGAGCCGATTCTCCATGTCACGCTGATCAAAAAGTCTATTACAACATGCCTCTATCTCGCTTAGTTTTTGTATTATTAGGCCCGAGCTAGTGACACGCAGTGTCCCGCGAGGGACTAATTAAAATCAATAACGGAAACAGAAAACGCAAGAATTCACATAGCAAACGTGAACCGATATGCAAGTAACAGGGATCAGAAATTAGTGCTCCGGGAGCTCGAATTTTGGGTGGGGTCCGCGAGAGAAAATAATAAAAGATGGCTCAGTGGCGCCCCCTCAAACAGGCAGTTTACATTGAGTCAATGAGACCCCGGTCGCAAAAAATGTCATCGTACAAAGGTGACACTGGCCAGGGACATAGACCATGTCAGGACATGTAAAAAATTATATTATGGCCCCGCCCTAAATGCCACAGGAAGTCGGCCATCTTGGCCCGAACCTCGAACCTTCAAAATCGTACCTCTTGAACTTCTGACCCCTGATCGCAGAGTTTTCATCAAGAGCCTCAATTTTTGCCCAAAATGTCCCAGACCATGTGGCTTTCAAAATCATCCTTTAAATTTTGGAAATATTATTGGGCGTGGTCATGACAAGCCCGCAACTCAGAGGCCATTTTCAACAAAATTCAAAGTCTCATAACTTTCACAGACTTTGTCGGATTGGAACGGACCCAGTTCGGCACGCATGCACATTCCCGAGCTGCACCTAACCATGTGCAAACGTAGCCACTATCGCCAAAAATGACCCACTGGCGCCCCCTCAAAGGTTTTTTCTTGAAAAATTCAAATAAAAAAATCGGATGGTATGGAGTTGTGAAAATATTCATACAGGCCTTCCCTGTCATGGGGATCAACATATCAAAGAGGCATCACTCTGAGTAATGTAGTTTGGGAGAAATAAAATGGCAAAAAAACTGTTTCCATTATTATTATTATTATTATTATTATTATTATTATTACGTCTTTGATCTCAATTTTGACCCCTGAACGTTAACGAAAACTCAATTTTATTTGACCAAAGGTTCATGGTTGGTGAAAAATTAACTATTTTGATATCCTCAAGACAACACCTTGAACATTGCCTCAGTGGCGCCCCCCTCAAGCACGACCCCCATTCAAATGGAAGCATGCATTTTTGGTCTAAACCTATTTCTTTTGGTACAGTGATAGAGGACATCAAGACAAACCTAAAACATCATTATAGCTCCGCCCTCTGACAAAAAGGAAGTCGGCCATATTGGATTGAAAATTGTAGCCTGATTTTTTTCACCTGATATTTTGTCAAGTCACTCCAGGGTTTCGGACCAAATGAGATCCAACTTGGTGAGTGTAATCTAGAGGCGTAGAGCGACAATAATCAAGCTCTGTTGTTCGGATATCTCTCACGGTTTGTCTGTACCGCTGTGCCAAATTCATGCTTTTTCCCCGCCTCTTGACGACAACTCAAAAGGCCATGCAAATTCCAATTGCACTCATATTTGGATCACATAAGCCCCTCTATAGATCGTACTGATTAACCTGGATAATTGTGCAATTTTCACAAAATAGCGCCCCTACCTATACCTGCAAAATTACACTTGCACGAAAGTGAAAACAAAAATTATGACCGATTCTCCATGTCACGCTGATCAAAAAGTCTATTACAACATGCCTCTATCTCGCTTAGTTTTTGTACCGCCAATATCATGCGTTTTCCCCGCCTCTTTGAGGACAACTCAAAAGGGCATGCAAATTCCAATTGCACTCATATTTGGATCACATAAGCCGCTCTATGGATCGTACTGATTAACCTGGTTAATTGTGCAATTTTCACAAAAATAGCGCCCCCTACCTATACCTGCAAAATTACACTTACACGAAAGTGAAAACTAAAATTATGAGCCGATTCTCCATGTCACGCTGATCAAAAAAGTCTATTACAACATGCCTCTATCTCGCTTAGTTTTTGTATTATTAGGCCCGAGCTAGTGACACGCAGTGTCCCGCGAGGACTAATTAAAATCAATAACGGAAACAGAAAACGCAAGAATTCACATAGCAAACGTGAACCGATATGCAAGTAACAGGGATCAGAAATTAGTGCTCCGGGAGCTCGAATTTTGGGTGGGGTCCGCGAGAGAAAATAATAAAAGATGGCTCAGTGGCGCCCCCTCAACAGGCAGTTTACATTGAGTCAATGAGACCCCGGTCGCAAAAAATGTCATCGTACAAAGGTGACACTGGCCAGGGACATAGACCATGTCAGGACATGTAAAAAATTATATTATGGCCCCGCCCTAAATGCCACAGGAAGTCGGCCATCTTGGCCCGACCTCGAACCTTCAAAATCGTACCTCTTGAACTTCTGACCCTGATCGCAGAGTTTTCAATCAAGAGCCTCAATTTTTGCCCCAAAATGTCCAGACCCATGTGGCTTTCAAAATCATCCTTTTTAAATTTTGGAAATATTATTGGGCGTGGTCATGACAAGCCCGCAACTCAGAGGCCATTTTCAACAAAATTCAAAGTCTCATAAACTTTCACAGACTTTGTCGGATTGGAACGGACCCAGTTCGGCACGCATGCACATTCCCGAGCTGCACCTAACCATGTGCAACGTAGCCACTATCGCCAAAAATGACCCACTGGCGCCCCCTCAAAGGTTTTTTCTTGAAAAATTCAAATAAAAAAATCGGGATGGTATGGAGTTGTGAAAATATTTCATACAGGCCTTCCCTGTCATGGGGGATCAACATATCAAAGAGGCATCACTCTGTTGATCACTTCTAACTCATTTACACATGTTGGTCCACTGCATACTCGGCAGTGGACCAATGAGCCCGACAGTCACATGCGCCTTAGTCAGAGCTTTCCGACAATGTATAATATGTCGGGGTCAAGGCAACCACCCCACTTATTAAGCCCTTGCAAGTTGGCACAACAGCACCACCTGCTGGCTTATGCCTTATCACAACAGCGCCACCTGCTGGCTTAAGATGGCTTTTAAGTGGCTTGTAAGTGGCCCGCCCATCCTCCGTGAAAATAGCCACAGTTGTTCTTCTGGCAGCATGTTGGCCTCTGTCAGAGTTTCTCCTTAAAATCTTCCATTTTGCCCAAATTCCCCTTTATAACAAAAGCCACACTTTTAGACTCATACGTAGTTTTACTACATCTCTGTCACAGAAAGAAGCTTTAATTTGAACGTTTTTTGCTCCAATTTCAGCATTTTTGGACTGTACAATCACAGGAAGTTCAGTTTGGCTGTTTCCTGTCCGTCTCCGTGTGCGTTCCTCCTACTAAATGGGCCTGATCAAAATATTGTTTTACACATCGAGGTTGCTGCATGGCTGAAGCAGCCTCTCAATATTTGTCTCCCAGGCGATTTTACTCTAATTATAAAATGATTCAATTAATCGTGGCTGAACTGCTCTGCCGGCGAATCAAACGCTCAGGCCAATGAAGTATAAGACTGCCTGCAAACTCTGTTTGGCCAGTGAGGATACGCTGGCCTGATGGTTAGAGTTACAGGTTGGCACGTGGGAGACTGGGGTTCGAATCCTGTCTGAGGAATTTTGCCTCAGTGCCCTGGTGTGCAATTAGGTAACGTTATCAGCTTGTTATCTTTTTTCCTTATCAAAAGAATTTTGGAGACATCTAAAATTACATTCTTGCTATATAAAATATCTTTCCTGCTAGGATATTTATACCTATAGGATCAGCCATTGACATAACAAAAGCTGCTGAGGACAGGTATTAGCTAAACTCCTTTGGATCAGTTGACCAGTCTCTGGGTTTTACAAGTATAAGCCATCAATAATCTTGAAAAACGGTGTACTTCATGTCCAGATGGGGCTGTTTTGCATATGTGACTCCATTAAATAGTAAACCAGACTGCACATGCAACTTGCTGTCTCTGGGATTCTCTTACTTAGATATAGCATTCAATCGCAACATGTTAAAACATAAAATACATTCTCACGATATTGCAAATATCGGTTTATTAGCTAAGATAAATTTAACATATTAAATGCTCAAGTATAAGACTGCCTGCAAACTCTATCTGTGCAGTGGGAGCCCGTGGCGTGATGGTTAGTGTTACAGGTTGGCACGTGGGAGACTGGGGTTCGAATCCTGTCTGAGGAATTTTGCCTCAGTGCCTGGTGTGCAATTAGGTAACGTTATCAGCTTGTTATCTTTTTTCCTTGTCAAAATGAATTTCGAGACATCTAAAACTACATTCTTCCTATCTAAGATTAACATTTCAGATATCTAACATATCATTCTTGTCTTCTTTGGTGTCACCACACGGACAACCAGAGACTAAAATCCGGCCACAGCACAAAAGGCTGCATGATAATAGGCTATTCCTATAGGTATGTAAATTCTCCAGCACTGCCCTACCCTCACCCCAACCTGTGAACATACTCTGAACACCAGTGACGTGCGGTGAGGTTTGTTGCTGGTGAGGCACATCCTATTGACTCCAATATAAAGTAAACCAAACTGCAGGAAAAAATGCAACTTGCTGTCTCTGGTATTCTCTTACTTTGAAAAAGCATTCAATAGCAACACACAGCTGAGTGTTTTGCTTTGTCCCAGTGACCAGCTCATTCTGAACATCAGACACTTGTTTGGACTCTGCGCACACTCGCCTCTGATATATGCTCTCATATAAGTAAAATGTCCTGCAAACTTGTCCTTGTTTAGCTCTGTTGGTAGAGTCACTGACTGTGGTGCGGTGGGTTCCTAGTTCAAATCCCGGTTAGGTCAACATTATTTTAAAGTATTTATTATTTTGTTTACCGTATGCTAACTTTAATCATTAAATTATTTTGCATCTCTGGACTTTTAATACATTTGGAACTTTGGAAAAGCAGAAATACTTTATTGATGATGTAATATGTTGTTAGCTTGTAAATGAGTCTAGCAACTATTTTAAATGTGTTGGCCTAATTACTAAGTACTTTTGTAGAAAAATTGTAAATGTCAACAACATGTAATCATTTAATGATTAAAGTTAGCATTACTGTAAAAATAAAAACTTACGAATAATGTTGACCTAACCAGGATTTGAACTAGGAACCCGCCGCATCACAGTCAGTGACTCTAGCAACAGAGCTAAACAGGACTGTGCAAAAACGCTTGTACCTTTTAGTAGAAGCTTTTAACACTGGAGAAAATGTGCTCGGTTCAGGTGGGAGTTAAGAGGTTAAAAGCAAAAGATTTTCAGTTGCTTCGGGATTTTATTCACTTTTAAATCGTTTGATTAGGCCTATGGTGCTAAATGCCAATGTTCCTAACCCTGCAAAGATAAAAAAGTGGACAAATAAATATTTTTATATTCATAACTTGGTGCTGATTGTGGAGTTGGATCAAAAGTGTCAAAGCCATACTTAAACCTGGGTCCTCCTGCACCAGAGACTAGCGCCTTATCATTGAGCTATAATCCCACCGAAGAGTTGGCCGGTCTTTTCTAATTTGCGGGCCAAAATGAGGTCCCAGCACACCACTGCGTGATAGTTTCACGTTTTTACAATAAACTATGTTTGGAGCAGGGTAGGCTATATTAAAAGCAGAAGGTTTTCAGCTTGCTTCGGGATTTAATTCACTTCTGAATCGTTTGCTTACGCCTATGGTGCTAAATGCCAACGTTCCTAACCCGGCTCACAAGTGCCACCTGGTGGTTGTTTGGGTCATTGCAGCGTCACTGGGGGAAAATAAATAATTATTTTTATAGATTTACCTGACAGTTACGCTTGTGTTACTTACTGTATATCTGGAACAGCATCCCAGGCTCCTGCTGCAGCCCAGTTAAAGCCTTTCCACCAGGAATGGCGCAACTGTGCATCTGTTATTAATTCATTATTTAATTATTTCAGCCAAAAGGCACCGCAACTGAGCTGGGCCCACCGGGAAACGTCTCCACTCTCCCAATTACCCAGCACGCCATTGCCCTCCTCTCTGCTGTAGGCTCCTTGCTCATGATAAACCTGCTTCCTCTCGCTAAAAAAAACATGCGAAAAACTTGACCGGCCAAGAGTTAGCGGGCGCAAGAGTGAGACCGGGTTGGGTCTATGGCCGAGGCGAGAGCAGGTTTGGGCGAGAGCAAGCGGGGGCGGTCGCAAGGGGGGGGGGGCTTTCGCAAGGGGTTGCGGTCGCAAGGGGGGGCGGTCGCAAGGGGCGAGGGCCTTTATCGCCGCGAGCGGCTTTAATTATTATTACTTTTATTATTTACTCTTATTATTATTCTTATTATTTACTTGTGTTGCTTTTCTTTCAAATTTTCTTGTTTTATTTATTTTTTTGTTAGCATTTTTGAATTTTTTCTTATTTTGTAATGCTTTGCGCGATAGGACAACCTGATTTTTTAAGTCTTTAATTTACTTTTACCTTGCCCCTTTTTGGTGGTTAGAGAGAGAAGCGGCTGGGCCTTTGTGCAATGCGTGAGCATGGTCCAAGTGCATGAAGGACAGTTTACAAAACCTGAGAGTCTGCCCTGCTCTCGAAACCAAAACACCTCCTCTGCTGCCGTCCCCCAACGCCCTAAAAAGCTGTCTGCAGGCGGACTAGTGCTGCAAATTTGTCTCAGGTCCTGTGCTTCGCCCCTCTTCCACTTTTAGCTTACACTTGTTTTGAATTTTTGCGTATAAATAGATGTTTATATATTTTTTAATTAATTTTTTGTGTTTTGCCCATGGGCTAGGCCCCATGGGACTCCGTGTTACTGTAAATTCTCTTTATTTATTTTTTCTAATCTTCTTTTTGACTTTTTAATGCCCAGATTGGTCAAACTATTTGAATCTCAATTGAACAGCTATAATTATCAAGATAAAGTAGATAATGAAATAAATAAATAAATGTAATTGAATAGTTTGATATTTACAGAGTGATAAATAACTAACAAACATAGACATTGTAGGGTACATTGTAGGGTACATAAAGTAAAAATTATTCAATGTTAACGAGGCGAGTTTAGGTGAAGCCAAGGCCCGTTATTGCTTTAATAGTATATTAATTCTAATACTTTCTTAAGTTATAGGTAATTTGTACTAAGTTCAATCCTACCTGATTTGCAGTAGGCCTTAGGAATTTATGTAAAATAAATACATTACTAAATAAATTAATGACAGAGAGATCTTGAATACTTAATCAGTGATATCCTTGCAGCTGATAAAATATTATCCCCTTAACTTTGAAAAGTAACTTGAGGTTACCATTCTCGTGTGAAAATGTTTTGTTGATAGTAGTGATAGAGATTAATTTGCTTGCTTTCTGATTAGTGCCCGAAGTGTGTTATAGCTCCCCATGGTGACGAGTCTGGCCGGTGGGACGGAGAGTTTGAGAGTGAAGATATGTACAGGGACCAGGTTATGAAGTGTCTTGAAGGTGATGTGGTGAGAGGCAGAGGCCCGTGTGATCAGGTGTCAATGGATAATGGAGATCTCGGAGGCAAGGAATGATTACACGTGTTGAAAACGAGAGTCAGAGGTTTTGTGATATTGGAGAGGAGAGAGAAGAGGGTTTTAGAGCTATGTTGATTGGAGTCAATTAAACCGGAGTAGTAGGCGGATTTGGCAGAGGACAGGTTGTCTGATGATGAATCATGTGATTATTGTATATTTCTTTGTATTTAGTGAGTCTAATTTTGTATAGTCGTTCTAGTTGTGTTCTAGGGACCTGGGTTAAGGCTTAACAATTCTCGTATTGTGTAAGTGTTGTCTCTGAACCTCCCGAAATTGTGTGACTTTTATTTAAGCAAGTTGAGTGAGTTTTGTGCAGAAATTGATCGTGCAGTGTTTTTATTGTTGGTTTAGGTTTTAAGCAAAAGAAGAAGTCCTAAATTCTGATAAGCGGTTGGTACTGGTGTACTTTAATTTGGAGCATTGTAATAAAGTAATCGTTTACACTTTCACTGAAAAACCCTTTGATGCTGAAGTTGAAATATAGTGTCGTTTGCCAAGACTTGTCAGCGGAGGCTGAATCCAGATTTGAACTCATAGCGTGTTCTTAGATTTAGATCTGAGACTGTGGTTTTGCGTTGCGTGCAGTCCGATGAAGAGGTTTGCATGCAGCGTAGTAGAACGGTGTTTTCTAATCTGAAGTTTGTGCTGGCAAACTGTTTTATTTCAAAAATAGCAAAAGTGATAATCAGTGTAAATCCGGTATCTTAAGAGTCACTCAGAGAAAGGTCACACTTATGACCTCAAAAGTATATTGCTCATTTTCCACACTTTCACGACTCTGGTGCACCGAGTCCGTGTAACTGTTGAAAAGAGGAGGGGCCAAGAAGGAGAGTCGATTTGATCTCTGTAGAAATAATTGTGACTCTTTTGATCTAGAAGGAACAAATTTTGTTTACTTACTTAAATTTACTTACTGTAAATTTTGAAAACAAAAGTTACAGTAAGTAGTTGAACTTCAAGTCTAAAACCCGATCATTAAACACAGGGAAAGCGTCAGAAATAACGTGACGTAGTGTAAATAAAACCCAGTTGTTGTAAACAATAGGAAGTGTGTAAGGATATTATGGCTTCATACTAACCATACTAATGCCATGATTGCATTTTTAATTTTATATTTACTATAAGATCATAGGAGTGTGCCTATTTTTAGTAACCTGTATGTATGAGTGTGTAACATGTTTTAATCCATATTCTTTCTAGTTGATAACGCCATTTCCCACAGAGACAGGGAATTTGCAGAAGGGCCTGACTCAGGACAGGAGCAGAGAACAATAATACCAAATGGCATGATATACATGTGGCCTTGTGCAGGCCGGAGTGTGCTTCTTTGTTGTTGCAGGAGGCAGCGTGGAAGAAGAGAATGTCAGTTCGCTCTGATGTCTGGAGGCATCTGTATCCTTTGCGTATTTATTTTGTGTTTCCAAGCAAACGAAGGAAGCACTTATTATCCCATCATATATATTAACTTGCGATTGATAGTAATGATTGACATTTAGGTCATGATAATTGAACCCAACTCTAACGAAAAGTCATATTTGGTCGGCAAGTTTGTAGAAATTGTACTGATGTGTGTGCTGTTTGCAAATATAACATTATTTTCACAGGCAACCTGAGAGACGGGCTGGATCTGACAAAAAGGCAACCACATATCGGTTTGGGTTTGAATAATTGGTGATTAAGATTTATGTAAGCAGACATAATGTATCGAGGTATTTAATACAAATTTAGCAAGATAATTGGGCCTACATTTGCATTTAAAAGGTTTACATTGGTTTAGTGTCAAAGTGTGGTTGAGTTTAGCCAGAAGTAACTGTATGATATGATTTTGATGCAGGTGTTTGAAGGAGTTTGTGTTCGGATAGGAACGACAGGTTCATCTTACACACCCCACTTTGCCTTTGCATTTATTTCATTTTGCATCATTTTCATTTGTACATTTATGAGTGTTTTCATTTTATATTTGCATTTAATTTTATATTTAGCTCTATTTACTTATTATTTACATTTATTATTTAAAATTTTCTTCCTCTTTTATAGTTAAGTTTTTATGCATTTTTAACTTCATAGGATGTGTTAAGGTTTTTTTATATATTCAGTTTTGTTATTCTAGTTTTTGTTATTTTATGCATTTAATATTTTATTATTTTTTATATTTGTATATTGCCTTTTTATTGCCATAACACTGAGGTCCGACATCAGTGGCAAATACCAAGTTGAGCGTTAAGTCAGGATTTTTCCCGCGGCTCATAACCACTGATGGTTCACATTTTGTTTCCATAAGCGCGACAAATGTACAGAGATTGATTAGGACTTAGTGGGAGGCCATTTTTTGTATACCTATTTCTATATTTACCTAGTTTTTAACATTTCATTTTCATGTTTTTATATTTCTTATTTTTTTCTATTTACTATTATTTTAGTATCGTTTTTATTATTACTATTTTTTTTGATTATTATCACTATTATTATTATTATTTTTGTTATTATTACTATTATTATTATTTTTATTTTTATTATCCTTATTCTATTCTTATTTTTATTCATTTTTTGGTCCAGTCAGTTTTCAGCCTCCTGTGATTTTGCATTTATATTCTAATTCATAGTGCTTATCTTTCATGGCTTTATATATCTGAATTTGAATTCATAACTTTGCAGGTCCGGACTCACAAGATGCATGGAGCAGGTTTTAATACTTGGTTGTCTTGTGGGGAGGTCCTGTCATTTTATGTTTTGTGTGTTGCTTATTGCAGGTATGTTTAGGTCGGAGGAAGGTTTTAAACTCTACGTCAGATGCCGATACGCCTGAAGTATACAAGGATGAATATGACTGTTTTGGCCTTAGTGGGGGTTCTTGCTTAGCATTTTTCAGTAACATTACTTTTAATCTTGATTAAAATATGGGAAGCGGGTGAACTGTATTCTGTCTTAAGCTAGTTAAGATGCAAATAATGAGGGTTACCATCCAGTTAGATTGAATTTTATGGGAAATGTCATTGTGCATAAAAGTATGACTTAGCATGCTTCTCCTCGGACGCCGTTGACTCTCCACGCCATTTCTATTCCGACATGGAGGTTCGTAAGGACATCTTGATGGCTGTGGGTATATTAATCCCGATGGCTCATCAAGATGGTCCAGTCATGTTCCTTATAGAGCCGAGGCACCTGGAGGTGTATCGACGTCCTGAGTGTGAAGATTGTTCTATTTTTTGCTTATGAGCATTTCTCTTAATAGGTGAATGTGGTTTTCCTGAGAATTGAAATTCTATTTTTTTTAAATATTTTTGTGGTGTTTGTATTTTCTTGTATGTACATTTTCTGACTTGGACCAATAATAATATAATTTGCAGGAGAAAACTGAATTGGTGGCCATAATCTTTTACCGTCCCTGGATAATTGGCAATAGAGTCTGGGATCGGACGTTTGGTTATGGTGCCCCCTCTTATACGCCCTTAGTACTTGATGCATGTGTTTTTATTGGTAGCAGTATTTACCCCGATTGGGTGATTAAGTGAATCTAATGACACATGCCTCAGTATTTTGGGGTCACTGAGAGGGGGTCATTTTTTTCCATCGCAATGACCCGTGTACTGTTGTACTGTAAATGAAGTGTTGAATATTGTTATGAAATGTAGATTCTGTGTGTGCTTCCACATAAGACATAGTTAAACCTTTTGAGTCTCGATATTATTTTGAAATCTTCGTAGTGGGCTAAGTTTATGCTTAGGTAATTGATTTGGGTTTACCTTTATGATGGCGTTTAATTTATTCTTTTTCACTCGGTCAAAGCCACTAGATAGCCGTGACTTTGCTAGGGGGGGTTGTAAGAGATAATATTAAATCGCTAGTCATCATACTGTGTTAATCTATAATGTCGTACTGCCCGTAGGTCAAGCTGTGCGATCTTACTATCTCTTTATAGCCTTGACTGGGCGTTCAGGCGCCTACTATCAGCCACTGAATGCTTGCGTGCGTGAGTGTGACGCGCTTGTAGGGTATTTACGTGTCCTCTGGGGAAGCACAGACAGGCTTGAATGTTAGGACTGGCAATGTCTTGAGTTCATGTCTCTGGGTCCCGCAAAGATGGCAATAAAACTTCTCCTGCTTAAGACATCCTGACTGCTGCCTATTCTTCACCAACCTTTCGATCATCGTTATGTAGAATTCTCCTACAACCTGGAGCCTGGGGTTGGTCACTGAAACCCTTCTGAATGATTGTTGTAAAAGCTGTCTTGCATTTATCAGAAGCTGTCTCCATCACCTTCAGAGCATCTGCAAAAACAGTTACATTAGTTTGAAGAATCCAGACTTGTGCTTCCAAAAGTATTTACCAAAGGACTAATGAAACATACCTTGATAGTCAGCATCATTATTCAGACGCTTCAGAAATTCAAACACTGCGTCCGTCTAAAATGTAACACACAAGTATGTTCAGAAAAGCAAAACAGAACAGTGGAATCAAATAAATGAGCCTCACTTTCTGGTCAGGCGGGTTCTCTCTTGAAGAGGATTCTGTGTGAAGATCTTAAAGAGGGGGGTATTATGCTTTTTTCAATCACATAGCACCAGTCTATAGCATACTACAATGATGACGTAACCTTCTGTTGGTCTGTATATGCAGTAAATTAAAATAACTGCCTTGAATAAAATTGCTCTCTCAAAATGGCTGTACTGAACGTCTTGAAATAGGCCTCTGTCTCTTTAAGAAGCTTTCCGACACGCCCCCTTCAGCACACTGCTGTGGCATCTAAACAACACTACTGTGCGGGGAGGGGGCTCTGCTGAGCTGAGGAGCAGTGGTTGGTGGCTTGGCTGGTGACAAAGGTCCAGAGGCGTCTCCAGGAGGTGGGGGCGTTCCTAGGACTGAGGCATAGCTACACCTAAAATGGCTGCCGTCTAAGTTTTTACTGATTACTCAAAATATGTGAATGAGCCAAGGCAACACTCCAGGCATGTGTTTAATGAGGGTATGGCATAATAACATGATATAAAGCTTGAAAAAGTCGATTTTACATAATACCCCCCTTTAAAGGATCTGTATCATGCTATTTTAGCCATTCCAAAGTAAAGTAATAGGCATATATATGATATATTGTACCTCTATCACTATGGAGTACTCATTTTTGAGAGAAATATAAGTATTTTTGGGGGGTATTTTCCCTACCCGGAAGATAAGACGCTTCGATTCAGTTAACTCCGCCCCTCTCTCTGCTCATTCCACATTTGCAGTATTATAAATATAAATATCGCTGCAAAAAGTGAAGTTACTTCACATAATGCAGTTACAAGGAGTTGACATGTGCAAAGCAGTTTCATAAATGGCTAACACACATGCTAACACACACGCTAACATGCGTTTTGATTGACTCACCGCTCAGTTTGGACTCCCATGAGATCGCGTTGGTTATAAAAGTTATAAAAGTTAATCCACTTTGATTCTGGCCAAGGTTCACCAAGCATCCATCAGGTTGGTTGATATAGTAGCTAGCTTAATCCCGGAAAGAAATTCCAACTTCTGGCGAGTGCACTCTTCTTTAGGAAGGTTGAATAGTCCGGTTCCTCTCGTAGCCAAACGCGCATCCGTGGCATTATCGGTAAGAAAAAGAACAGGCGGTGTCCAGAGTAGGTTAGACAGAGCTCAGTCTTCAAAAACAACACTTATGCTCGGATCCATGGCTCCTCCAGCCGTGGGTGCGCTTGATTAGCGTCGTGGGACAGCACAGACGCTTCGGAGGGTTGCTGTTTTAAAACCTGTTTTATAAATAAAAATCAGGCCGTAAGGCATTACATTACAGACGTAGAGCACTTCCGTTCCGCTGTGACGACACAACTGAACAGCTCAGTCGTTTACCAGGAGAGGGTGGAGCAGCTGCTCAGAGAGCAGGATTCAGGAGGATTACTTAGAACTGCGTGAATTAAGCCAAAAAACCGCTCTGGGGGTGTTTTTGATAAGGAAATAGCATAACAACATGGCTAAAAGCTCCAAAAAGTCGATTTTGCATGATATAGGACCTTTAATATAATCTTAATAAGGTAATGCTGAGGCTTGGCACTAGAGGGAGCAGTTATACATGAAAAGAATATGATACAAAAACAGCGGCGTCGGAAGCGTTTTGAAAGTGGGGGGGACACATTTCAAAAATGGGGAGGGGGGGGGGGGGGGGGGGGTCGACTTCATAAAATTAAGAACTACAGTGGAACAAGGTCAGGCCAAAAACAGGGCAATGTTAGGGCTTTAGCGAGACTACATCCATTAGGTGCTACTTCAGGAATACATGAGACTCGTTCAGCTCAGCAGCGCCCCTCCTCGCAGCTGGGTGGACATAGGGCGGATAACACAACACCTGTGGAGCAGCTGTTCTCCTGTCCAGCCCTGGCTTTATGACGCTTTGTGAAAAAACTGTGAATTAAGCGCTCTTATGAGATGGCGCGCTCGTGTTTGCATCTCATTTATTCAGATTCAGCCACACACGTTAACTCCTGCCATCGCAAAGAAACATCTCAACGCCTGTATCTTCACATTTCCCACAAATGCAGATAAAATTGAGTCAAGGGGTAAAGGAAGCAAACATTTATCCGTCAAATTAATAATTCAGATATTATTTAATTAAGTTAGACTCCAGACAGGTATTGACCAGCTGAACACTCGTGCTAGCCCGGTGCAGTTTCCCCTCACTCACGCTACATCAGTTTCATCACTCGCTTTACAAACACATCAAACTGATGTTCCTTACCTTAAAGTTACTGGTCAGGCCCTTTGTACCAATGAAGACAGGGAAACACGCTGTCCACCTGCCGAGGACCGCGAAAAGTCCTGCTCCTCCATGTGATAATCCGTGAAAAACTCCGAAGACACGATGCACGAGTGTCGTTGTGCTTTGGTTTGGTCAAATCTGTCAGTCCGTCCAAAGATAAGCCTCCAGTATTCTCACTTTAGCCTTTTTTCAGCGGTTTACAGAGCCATGTTTACATTTCAGCCGCTCTGAGGTGATGTAGCGGAGCTGCATAAACACAGCTACGCAAAGTGGAGCGTATGCGCGCGGAGCTACGCGATACTGGCGCGGATAATGCCAAAAAATAATGTTTTTTATGGAAAATAAGGCGCGGGTCATATTTTATTGTTTGCCCTCGGGGAGCCTATTGAAAAGGTCCAGTCTAAACTAGTAAATGTAAAGTCAATGAAAATTCATGTTTTGAAAAAGTGGAGGGGACCAAACAACCACTTTTCAAAAGTGGGGGGGACACGTCCCCCTCACAATGAATGGTTCCGACGCCCATGTACAAAAATAACAGTGAATGCGTATGCCACTCATTCACTCATGTCATTTTTATATCATGTGGCCTTTTGAAGAAATTGTACTTTATTTTTATTTGTTTTATTTGTTATGTTATTTACAAGTTTTTAAGTTAAACTTTAAGCGACAAAGGTTTAATTAAGCAAATGACGAAACAAGTGTTACAAGCTGACAAAATGGTGTCAAACATTCTATAAAATAAATACACAAAAATCTGAAGCTGAGTCTGAGCTGAGGCAGTGCGTCTGAACGAGGGGAAGGCAGAGCGACTGAAAGAGAAGTTGGAGCTCAGTGACTTCGCCTCTTAATGTTATCACACATTACACAATTCCACTGGCTCATGCAGAGACAGAGGGGGCCGGAATAGTTTCATTTCATACTTTTTAGATTTAAGTATCCATATCATGGCTGTTTAATCTTGCAGGGGAGAAATGCCCTTGTATCAGCAGCTCACAGGCAGACAGTTGGAGAAGTGAAGATATGACTTTATTTATGTCACAATGGAGTAATTCACTTGTGCAATCAAAATGTGCAATAAAACACCAGAAACAAGGGTAATGTGCAATCAGAAAATAAAGAAATAAATTGAGCTATAATGTTAAAATGCGTTTTCACTGTATGTATTATATGGTTTATTGAAACATATTTTGACATATTAACATTGGTATAACAAAATAAATGGGAAAAGCTTGGTGCGTACCTATGTTCCCCAGTTTCTATGGACAGGGGATCTTAGCTATGTAACTACAATATTTGATCTGTAAGTCAAATCAGCCACACTGTGCAATAGGCCAACGTGCACATGACAGGTTTTAATACTTTTTCAAATTTGACTTATTTAGATGGATAACATCAGTTGTAAGTAATAATTATCAATGTATTTCCCTGAAGCAGCAAATAAATGAAAAGTGACATTGATACAGGCAAAGTTCCATAGATACAGACGGCATGTGTGGAATTGCCCATAATGGTCATGTTCGAAGCAGCCAGAGAGAAAACAAAGACAATGTCAACCAGGAAGCTAGCTTCATGCTATGTTAGCTAACGAGTGCCGTTTTCTGCTTCTACTGAACTATTTTCTGTGGAAAATATCCATATGGCTTGACTAGCCCCTTTGCATGACGCTATAGCAGTTTTACTCACTCATTTCCCATTGACATAACATTGTCGGCACGGCAACACATTAAAATGGTTTGCACTTCCTGTCAGTGTCCAATAAGGAAACTATAAACATCACAAAAAGGGATAAATGAAAGAAAACTGAATAACATTTTGGGCAAAATCTTAAATATAATTGTGTTAACTATGTTTAAGCAAAAACGTGTGTCTGATGTGTCATAATATGCACTTTAACCTCTTAAATCCCGCCTTAAAGAACATTTCTCCAGTTTGGCTTTACCCAAATCTAGAAGCTTCTCAACTGGAGCTTACAGCCTAAAGGCCACAGTAACGCCTCATTTAAAACCAATGGACTTAGATGAGTGTTTGTAGGTCTTAGCTTTCAACTGTGGCCTAAGCTCCAGTTGAGAAGCTTCTAGATTTGGGTAAAGCAGAACTGGAGAAAATGTGCTTGTTTAAACCAGGGGTTAAGAGGTTAAGACTGAAAAGAAAAGTACAGTATAAATCCATGGCTTTAGAGGGGCCAGGTTCTGAAAGGCCATGGAAAAGGTTTAAATGTGAAAAACACTTCAAGCCAAAGCTGTGAGTTACGGGAAACTAGACACCGCACATCCACTTTCCCGTCTGTAGGGCACAGTGTGTTAGGGAGATACCGGAGATGTCCGAGGAAACACGGGTGGAAGGATGGAGACCAGACTGGATGTCTTACGTAGAAGAAGTTTATTACCGTAGTACAGGCCTGGAGACATTTGAACAGCCAATACAGTGTAGAGGGCATTGATCATTCAGAAGTCTGGCGATACTTCCACATCAAGAGGGTTAAATAGTGTTGGTGACACGTAGACACTAAGGGTCTACGCACTGGCAATGCGCCACGTGGATCTAAGCGCTGACTTTGTGCCACGTTTATTAGGCCACAAGTCGTGTAGAAGGCCAAGTGTACTGATTAAGCAGTACCGTATGATAAGATGATATGTGTGAGGGCCGAATTAACCCTATAATTCCCCATCACCCCATCCTTTTGAAACGCGTACTAGCAGTTTCACCCAAGTTAAACTAAATTTAGCCTTAAGTAAGACCCGATTAGAGTTAAGTTAAAATCAAGCAAGCCAAATTCCCAATAAACTATCAACAAGATTAACCTCTTATGTGGAAGGATACCTGATCCCAACAGTATGAGGCCCGAAAAACCCATCAGTGCAGTAAATCTTTGCATAAGTACTCGTTCGATGGGAAAGACGACCTCATCGCGCTGCTGCACCCAACCACCACCCAGCCACGACTACTACCAGTACCGTTGGGATCTCACCAGAGTTTAGTACATTAGAATCACATAGCAATCAATACATTTCATCTCAAAAATTGATGGCAACATGACCCAAAGGCGACCTGACAGTTCACTCAATTACATTGATTTATCAAAGTTAAAAATAAACACAAACAAAGTAATGTCAATATCAAACCTTATTGATTACAAATAAAATCACATAAAAGAAATCACGGAATCTTCACACCGAATAAATTCAGTGCACAACTCGTCAGCTTCAGGATCTCTGAGGGTGCGGGTAGACTACCGCACCCTTGACTCTCGGCGTGCCAGTGGGATTATTCTGCCCACACACCGAGAGTTCCCTACGTCGTCGTTCTGCTGATTAACATGTGATTGGGGGAATGTCCATGGGGCAAGGGGGAATGTTCATGGGGCAAGGGGGAATGTCCATTTTGCTTCTCACAATCTTCTTCATGCACCATGACAAATAAAACCCTATTGCCTATCATTTAAATCACAATAGAAATAACACATCAACAAAAACGACACCACAAAAAAAATGATGAAAAATAAAATCACAACAGAATTGAATCAAACATCACCACTAAGTAAACTATGTGGCTGATTAAACACCTTTTGTATATATATTTTTTCTTTGTCCTCACTCCACCTAGGAGCAAGGCACTCTGCACTTCTATAAAATCAAACACAATAAACTGAGTGAACTCATAACCACTAAAGTCAGGTAAAATGTTACACGGATTTCAACATAATTGGTAAATCAAGTCAGCAGGCCTGGAATGAAATAATTAAAACAATAATAGTAATAATAAAAATAAATGAAAAATAATAATAATAATAATAATAAAGAAAAAAAAATAATAAAAAATAATAATAATTAGAATAATAAGAATAAATGAAAAAAGGAGTAATATAAATTATAAACTTAAATCAAGCTTGTGGTAAATACTGATTCGCTGTTAATAAAAACTAAAAAGAAGAAACATATGTAAAATGAATAAATGTGAAAATGTAAATATATTAAAAAAAATGTAAAATGTATAAAATTTGGTACGGTTAAATACTGATTAAGTGTAAGGAATAATGAAAATGTTAAAAGAAAAATAAAGTAATGAATAAAATGACATAAAATAAAAACGCGGCCTCCTTACTACTGAATCCCAGGTTCATTTCACTCAATCTGTAAAGGGTCTGTGTTGTGGCGCTTCGAGCACTGGGGTCTCCACTGAGCGTTGGTAATGTTGCACGTCATTTCACCATTCTCTAAGCTATATGTTACTACTCTAGGAGCTTGAACGACTGCAGCCGCAGTCTTCTTTGCTAGGACCTTACTCACTGCCATTACACACGAGCCTAAAAGGCACACCATTACAATGAGTGCGGCTACACTAACGAGAAGTTTGGTTAACCCGGAGCCCCATGCTCCAAAGAAGCCAGATATGTCTCCCCAACTAAATCCATGTAGACGGTGTAGTTCCTGAACCCCCTGTTCTGTGTTGTGTACCATGTCCATCCCCTCCTGTGTGGCATCCGGAACATAGGTACAGCACTCTGTTGATGCTATTACTTTACAGGTACCCCCTTGTGCAGCTAGCAAAAGATCTAGAGCCATCCTATTTTGCAAGGCTATATTCTTAACCTCATTTAACTCTTGGTGTTCCGCCAGCATGGCCCTTGCCGAAGCATTTAAGTGTTCCTCTAATACTTTGGATAGGGAGCTAACCTCCTGTTGTGTAACGTAAACCCCATACCATGGCAACAGCGTACCAAGTACCTTGTCTGTTGTCGTTAAAGTGCGTTTGTTTCGGTGAAGCGGTGCATAGAGCGCGGCAACTTCAGATGTTGCGACTTTTCGAATCATAGGTATTAAATAGGCCAAATAGCAGGTGCCGCGCATATTTTCATATGGAACGCAACTGTATGCCTTACCCCCACACACCATGTAGACTCTTTCAGGGAGCGGGATTTGCCTCACTGTGACTCTGAGGCTGTGGGCGCACAGGGTGTGACCCACGTTCTGCTTGGCATCAGTTCCCACTCCCTGAAAGCAGATGGAAACGTTAATCAACTCATTAACCAATACAGGTGGTATATATTGAGAACAATCTCGGAGGCCACTTACTTTAGTCCGAATTGGTTTTGCACATTCCAAAATGTTCACCTTTACCTCATCTACTGATCGGGTGCCATACCAAGGGAGTACGCTCACCAAAGCCTCCACCAAGACTGCAGGTGTGTAAGGCTGCGGAAGGCATGCTTTCCTCTCATCTCGACTACTACAATTAGTTTGAGTTAGCGTCAATTGCATTCTATACTCAAATCCTAATCTAGTGTACATTTGAGCGTAAGTTATTCTCAATAGGGCTGTTATGTTAATACCACGCGGTAGGTGTTTGGCATTGACCTCATCTATTATTATTTGGCAAGGTCTTCATATTTTTATCATGCAAACGCGCAATTGGAAATGAAGGAGTGTAGCAATCAGCCGAATGGTTTTGCACACCGTAAGCCATGTTATTCCAATTGTACTTAATGTAATCTGCCTTGCTAAATGGAATTGGAGATAAAGTAGACGAATGCATGGATTTGGGCAAATGCTGGCACACCCAACAGTTACTGAAATTACGCTCTCTAGCATAATCTATCATTAACGCAATGGCGGAGTTTGGATGTGCACTTTGTTTGGTCATATTCAAAAGTCCTACTTTTAAGCCCAGATCACTATTTGCGTCTGCACAAGTCCTAAGTCGCTGTTTACCTGGGGGATAATTAATTCCCCAGCGTGAACAATCTGGTTGGTCCTTTAGTTGTTGCCTAGTAAAGCACCATAACTCAATGTTGGCTGTATCTAAACCTTGGGGTATATACTGAACCAATGTTATTCTTGGTGTGTGCCGGGAGACCTCTACGTGTACATTTTGGTGTCGTCTGTTACCCACTCCCAGTACCCATTATATACTTCTCTTCTTGCCACAACACAGTCCCCGTATCGACATCTCGAGCTCGGGCAAACGAAGTTAAGTGCACCCACAGCCCTCCTCCCTCTCGGACCGCCTGGAACCACAACTTATTAGTCTGCACAATTTTGCGGTCAACATACCTCTCGCCTTCGATGTCCAGGGGAGGGGGTAACTTTGTGGACCAGAATAGATGATGATATGGCGGGTGACGTTGGGACAGGGGGAGATGTTTCCCCTGCTCTATGGACCGGACTCCAGGCGCGCAGCTTGCCATCTCCCCCGACCAGAGGAGAGCAAGAGCCAGGATGGTCATTACTTTGAGGAGCTTGTGCCTGGACCCTGTGACAGAGGGGGAAAAGAGCGCTGATTTGCCTCCCCCCTTCCTGCTCTGGGGCCTTCTGGCACCTTGTAGCGTGTATCCATTCCGGTTTACCCTGCACCTTCACGGCTGTCCTTGTCGTCAGCAACACCTGATACGGCCCTTTCCACCTAGGAAGAAGAGAATGCTTCTCTATTGATTTAATTAGTACATCATCACCAGGTACAAAGTTATGTGTGCTCTCTTCGGATGGTTTCGGGATCCTGTTTTGAACCTGCAAGTGAAATTTCCTGGTTACATTAGCAAGAGCCTTAACATAGTCAGCCAGGTACTCCTCAGTCCATAACAGGGTAACCTTATGTGGTGTAAGTGGAGGACTCACCCCGGTCGACATTGGTCTGCCCATCAGGACCTCGTGTGGACTCAGACCAGTCGTTCTATTCGGCGCACTCCTAATGGAGTACAACACGATAGGAAGAGCATCGGGCCATTTCAAACCAGTGGACTGGACAGTTTTTGTCAGTCTTTCCTTAATGGTGCCATTCATTCTTTCCACATAAGCGGACGAAGGTGCATGATACGGCACGTGCAAGGCCCAATCGAAACCTAAGATTTGTTTTAAGTTTTGAGTTACCTTTGCTATAAAGGCCGGCCCTCTGTCGCTGTTAATGTTCCGTGGCACCCCAAACCTTGGAATTACCTCTTTAATCAGGCACTTCACCACTGTGACGGAGTCTTCTTTGCGGACGGGAAATGCTTCCACCCACTTGGAGAAAGCATCTGTAATGACCAGCAGATATTTAAACCCTTGGCACGCAGGCATGTGTGTAAAATCTACCTGCACGCTCGTGAATGGCCCTTCTGGCATGGGGAGGTGGTCATGTTTCGCTGTACCTTGTCCTCTCTTATTCTGGCGACAGATCATACACCTGGTTACAAGTTCTTCCGCAACTTGGTCCTTTCCAGGTGCATACCACTGTGAGCCAATGACCCCTGAGATAACAGCTTTTCCTACATGCGCGGGTCCGTGAGCTACACGGGCCAATACGTGTAGGAGCGAGCGCGGACAGACCGGCCGTCCGTCCGGATGGAGCCACAGACCTGCCTCTCCGTTAGGCCCACAACCTTTCTTGACCCATCTCCGTTTTTCGCGGTCCTCAGCACGATTTTGCAATTCCACAATATCATTAATGGAAGGCAAGGCAATTGGTTCAGTTGTTGTTTGCTAACACATTGGAGTGCCGTGGGGGAGGGGGAAATTGCTGATCGCTTGGCTGCAGTGTCAGCTCGAGCATTTCCCCTTGAGACAGGCCCATCATCAGTTTTGTGTGCTTCACATTTGACGATTGCTAGTTGTTTTGGCAATAAAATCGCATCCAATAGTGACTCAACTAATGCATGATGTTTCAACGGCTTACCTGACGAGGTTAAGTATCCCCTCTGTTTCCAGATCAAACCGAAATCAAAACAAATGCCAAATGCATATCGGGAGTCTGTGTATATGGTCGCTACCCTGTCCTTCGCTAGTGTGCATGCCCTAGCCAGAGCATATACCTCGGCCGCCTGTGCGGATGTACCATCTGGGAGAGGCCCTGCTTCGACTGTCTCCCAATCATTAACAACCGCATAACCTGCTATAATCTTATGATCAGATGGCCGAGTAGCGGATCCATCAGTATACAGAATCAAGTCAGAGTTTGGTATTGGTGTCTGCTGCAGATCCGGTCTAGGAGAAGTGCTGGTTTCTATCACAGCTACACAATCATGTTCATCATCTCCTTCAGAGATTGGCACAAGAGTGGCAGGATTGATAGGAGGGGAGCGTTTTAGTGTGATATTGGCCTTTGACAGAATAATTGCCTCATAACCAGAGCGACGTGCTGCCGACATGTGCTGTGTGGCTGCTGTATTCAGGATATGTAATACCGCGTGTGAAACATGGACAGTACACTCATGATCTAAAACAATTAAGGATGATTTTTCAATCATTTCAGCCACAGCTGCTACTGCTTTGAGGCATCCAGGCATGCCCATGACTACATGCGAAAGCCGTGCGCTGTAGTAGGCCACCGGCCGAAAACGCGACCCGTGCATCTGGACGAGGACCCCACAGGCGAACCCCTCCTTCTCGGTGACGTGAAGGTGGAACTCCTGAGCGTAGTCCGGCAGGCCCAGAGCAGGAGCAGACGAGAGAGCACGCTTGATGTCCCCAAAGGCTTTGATTAGTCCTTCTGTCCATAGAACAGTCTTTGGTGCAGTCTGTAGTGTCGCAGTACGCAGGACGGAATCCATCGCGGCGTAATCAAACAGCCAGTGTCTGCAGTAATTTGCCATTCCCAGGAAGGAGAGCAGGTCTTTCTTTGTCTTTGGTGGAGGCATGTTGAGGAGAGGGCGTATTCTTTCAGGCGACAGCATTCTGTGTCCTTCGCAAAGGATGTGTCCCAAATACGTGACCCGAGTCTGGCAAAACTGCAGCTTTGCTAACGACGCACGATGACCACACTCAGCGAGGTGCTTCATGAGTGTGATTGAGTCAGCTTGACAGGCCTGTTTTGATTCCCCCGCGATAAGGATATCGTCCGCGTACAACAACAATCTGGATCCCCCCGGGAGGTGGAGATCATCTAGATCACGTTTGACCGCGGCCGCGTACAGGGCGGAACTCTCGCAGTACCCCTGGGGCAGCCTTGTGTATGACATCTGCGTCTCACCTATTGTGAACGCAAACAAATATTGGCTGGCTGGATGCAATGGAATTGAAAAATATGCCGAACAGAGGTCTATTGCCGTGTAAAATTTAGAATCGGATGGTAATGAAGCTAAAATCGTGTTGGCATCAGGAACAATTTGTTTGATTGGAACAACAATCTCGTTAATCGCTTTCAGATCTTGCGTGAAGCGCCAGTCACCTGGGCGGCCAGCCTTTTCTATTGGTAGAATTGGAGTATTGCAAGGGCTCGTCATCTTCTTGAGAACTCCCTGCTCTAAAAGTGAATCAATTACTCCTTTAATGCCTTCGATGGCCCGAGGGGAAAGCTTGTATTGTCTGATTCTTGGCAGCTTGGCATTAGCTTTGAGTGTCACTCTGTGTGGTGTTGCAGATTTAACAAACCCTACATGATTTTTGTGCATTGCCCATAATGTGAGAGGAACTTCTGCAAGTTCTGAAGGAGGACCAAATATAATCTTAAATGGTGTGCTTTGTTTGCCAAAAATAGCAGGTATTCTGTCAACAGGCTCTTTTAATTGCAATTGATAATAGTTTTTGCTCAAATCATGTGCTGGCTGTAATTCAGAGAATGTTTGAGGTTTCGGAGCTAGGTGGCAGTATTTCACCATCTCCCTAATTCGACCTAGATCACACCTCGGAGTCAAGGCTATCAAAACAAAAGCCGTCTCCTCCGGGTCCTGCATCAGCGCCCTCTGTGCCTCTGTCAATTTAATTGGCAGAGCACACCCTTGTGGACCCACGTACAGGAACTGCTCAGCCTCCAGCCACTGTTGTGTCTCTGTGATGTTTTGAACTGCCTGAATATACTCATCTGACGGATTTACGGCAGTAGTGCAGAATGTTGATAAGACCGGTCTGGCAGCAGACATCAAGGCCGCACATGCTGGAGATGTTTTCGCCAAAGACTGGATTCTGGGGACAGAGAAGAGATTTTTAAATCAAAGTTTTGTAAAGTCCAGCAGTAATGTGGATGTGTGCTCTGTGATATCACTTGTGTTGCCTGGGTTACCTGTTCCTCTGGGATGGTCAGATACAACCCGTCCGGAGTACAATGAATGCTAGCATGCAACTTACATAACAGGTCTCGGCCCATAAGTGAAACTGGAGATGTATCTGAAATCAGAAAAGAGTGCTGAACATCTGTGTTGGCAACAGACACCTCGGAAGAGGTGGACACCGGTTCATAGAGAGACACACCCGCTACCCCCATAGTGGCTACATACTCGTTAGTCGGGCTACAAACATTATCATTGTTGACTGCTGAAAGCGTGGCCCCACTGTCCACTAAAACATTTACTTTTTCACCATTAATTTCGACTGGCAGGACAGGATTATCAGTGGGGTTTTTTGATAATTGTATTTTTACAGATTGATTTATGACATTATGGTCAATTTCACAATTTAGTCCTGCTTGTTCACTGTGTGGGTGACTGTTATTTAATTCTGCTCCCTCACGGCATCTCTAATCTTGCATTGGTTCGGTGCTGGGCAAGGCCGGCAGTTTTCTTTTTGCTGATTAGGCGCGGAGCGATTAGATGCTGGGAGTTGAGGACACGTACTCATGTAGTGTCCGAATTCCCCACAAAGGAAGCATGTAACCTTCGCCATTTTGGCCGCTTTCTTGCTCTGATTTTTTGTAACAAAGTTAGGGTTAGTAAATTGTGCCATTTGAGTTTGGTTGCCAGTTGGACGTCTGGCAGCTGTAAAAACACCCGCTCTCTCCATGGCCATGAGTTTGTCTAAAGTTAATTGCCATGGGACTGTTTCCCATTCGACTACTGCTATTTTGTAAGCCAACTGGGTCTGTGGGCATAGCGCATTAATAAGATAGTGCACTTTCAGGAGTGGGTTTTGGTTATCTTCACTATTTAGGCCTGAATACCTATTCCAAGTTTGGTCAAAACGATAGATGAACTTAACTACCGGTTCATTTGGGCCCTGAGAACAATTGATTACTTGACTGAAGTCAGATCGCACGTGAGATGCCTTCTGATGCCCTTTTGAAATCATCCAACCATTGCAACATTGTTTTATTCTCCGGCCAATCGCCTTCATTGTCCGGTTCAGGAAGTTCAAACAGCTTACTACAGTAGTGCCACTCAAGCTTGTAAGCACCCTCCAGAAGCTGCTTTGCATCAGTAACTAAACAGTTATAATTCTTGCATACCTGAGAAAACCAGTTCACAAATGTGTTGGGTCGCGCAGTGGGTCAGGGGATCTATCAATCAGATCCGTAATCTCCGCAGGTGTCCAGGGCTTGTTTACCTTCATGTTTCCAATTCTAAACATAGGAAACTGCTGGACTTTCTCGCCTTTAATTTTGCTAGGGGGCGAGGCGCGCTCTCTAAGTGTGTAACGTGACCCTCTCCCCTGGTTATCTGTATCCTCCGCGTTATCTGTGTTGTGTCTCGCTCGCGTCTCCCTCTGCCTTGCATGCTTAACCTTGGCCTTTCTCTTCCCTGCTTTTTCTACCGGCTCCTCTACGCTATCTGAGCTTGAGGAGTCCAGCGGGGGTGGGGGCGGGTAGCTTGCTACGGCTGTTTGACTGGGGCCTGGGACAGGGCTATGAACGCTAGTTTTGGGCCGGGCCCCGGGTGCTAATTCAACCGGTGTAGCGTGTTGAGATGTCGGGGTCGACGAGCTCGTTGGGGCTAACGCGAAGCTCCTGTCTGCCACCTGGTCAACAACACTAGTGTCATGGGTCGCCGAGCTCAGACGGCTTGTCTGCACCCCGGCCTCTGTGTAACTCACTGGTCTCCTTTGTCCCTGGATTTGCATATCACGCATTGCTGCTGTGTATGTTATCAAGTCATCAGTTGTTTGGGCTGCAGCTAGCGCAGGCCTTGCTGCTCGGCTGGTTTTAGCAAGCTGAAGTCTGACGTCACTACTCTGAGTAATCAAGCCCACGCACCGCAGATGCGAAACAAGCTCCTCATACATGTATGGCTTGCAGCTCGCTTTCGCGATCCAAACATATATGGCTGCTGTAACGGCTATACGTGGGGAGAGCACTTTAACTTTCGCGTCCCAGACTGAGGAGTCTAGGCCTAATTCAACCATGAGGGGGAGGACCGCTTGTTTTGTAGCATTCGCGCTCGCCTCTTGGATCAAGGTCTGAGTCCTCTCGTCAACCCTTGCTTCCAGAACACACTCATCCGCGCTTAAATTATGCAACGCAGCATCCCTCCAAACACCAAAGCATTCTGCAACGTAACGTCTGTCCGGAACCAGCTCGTTAACATAACTCTGCACAAAGTCCAACAAGCTAATATTAAATGTGCCTTCATAAGGCCAAATCTGGTGTGTCTCATCGCACAACATAGCAGTGAATGGGAATACAAATTCCCATCCTTTAGTGCGGCCAACAATGCCAGCCGGCATTCTGGGGGAAACAGCTCTTCGCATTTAACGTTATTACTTTTACTTGGAGTGGTATCGCTCTCATGGTTTGGGGTGGACACGTTATTATCCCTGTCTGCTTTGCATGAGCCTCCACTGGGATGTTTTTGTTGATTGTTACAGTTAACCTTGGACTGAGAAGCACCCATAGCTGCAGTAAAAAAAATCACAGTTTTGTGGCAAAAAACTCTCTGCTACTGCATCCAGAGGTACCAAGCACTTTATTTTTATTAGAGATTAAAAATATCCTTTGGAAATGTGCATTGATTGATTCTGAAGCTAACAATTAGAGTCAAGCCGCGCAACAAGCAGAACGTAGGTTGTATACGCCCGCCGGAAGCGCCTCTCTTTTTTGTGCACAACTCAAGCGGCGTCAACGGTGTCACAGCTGAGAAAAATTATCTAGGCTTTTCTCACCAGACAACCCGTTACCCGCCACAACTACTCGATTTCTCTCAACAACGTTCAGACAAAACCAGCAGCTGCTTTTTAACCACAAGCTACTATGACCACCCGCAATAGGCAATCCTACTCCGGTTTTCACACAGCCCGTAGTCACCACAGCCCTATCTCGACCGTGGCTTACTTTCCTCCAACTGTTCAGCGATTAGTTACAAGGCCTTTGTAACCTAACCTACCAGTTAAATATTCAACACTCAAGTTTAACATCAGCATTAAACAAAGACTCGCACAAGACACAACAAATTGCGCTTGCAATGACCCATGACCATTAACTACAAACCAAGTTTCAAGCTCAGCAGGTTATTTAGACCTGCTCTAGACAAGGATGCAGCCTCACCGGGCCTCACAAGTTACAACAGCTATCTCCGTGTGGGTTTTGTGCATATGAATACCCCAATCGACCAGTAGCCTGAACCCGAACGGTTCTCCCTACTTTCGACCGGTACAAAACTTCAGAGTCAATCAATTACACGCTGTATATAATTCTAAATGTGGCATGAGAGGATTATTATAATGATATGAGCCAATTCATATTATAATTTTGTTTTATAACGGACTCTCCAATAACCTCCCACACACAAGTTTTTCAATCTATCAACACTGCATCTGGTAAGGCATTATCACTCCCCATTTTTCCAAAAAGAAAGAGACTTCTGCACTTACCAGATCAGCACTTTGTAGATACCAAGGTACGTGACGCCAGCTGTTAGGGAGATACCGGAGATGTCCGAGGAAACACGGGTGGAAGGATGGAGACCAGACTGGATGTCTTACGTAGAAGAAGTTTTATTACCGTAGTACAGGCCTGGAGACATTTGAACAGCCAATACAGTGTAGAGGGCATTGATCATTCAGAAGTCTGGCGATACTTCCACATCAAGAGGGTTAAATAGTGTTGGTGACACGTAGACACTAAGGGTCTACGCACTGGCAATGCGCCACGTGGATCTAAGCGCTGACTTTGTGCCACGTTTATTAGGCCACAAGTCGTGTAGAAGGCCAAGTGTACTGATTAAGCAGTACCGTATGATAAGATGATATGTGTGAGGGCCGAATTATACCTATAATTCCCCATCACAGTGACTTACAAGAATCCAGATACTTTCACTTTCGTTGTGAGTGTCTGCAGATTAGAGACCCCCCCCCCCACCCCCCCCCACACCCACACCCACACCCACACATTCTATAAAAAGGGAACAACGGGGCAGATAGACGACAAACCTTTGCAACACTCGGCGGGGACTGTCAATCTATTGATCCGATTAACCATAAGGCAGCACAATCTAGAAAGACACCATGGGCCAAGCAGAGACCAAAGAAGGTGAGATTCTCTTTCTTATTTTCTTCACGGTTTGGGATTTTATGGTCTTGCTACATAAAAGTGGATTTATATATACGATTTTTATCGGCTTCGATTTTCTTTCTTTCCTTTTTTTTGTCTTGCATTTTGAAATTCTAATTCTGTTTTCTGTTTTGTGTCTAACAGTAATTAAATATGGTAAGTCTTATTTTTTATTATGCATTAGGTAAAGCATACTCTTCATTACCTGTACAAATAAAACAAACATCACTGTTTTATTCACAGTAGAGGTTCCCGCTCCTGCTCGTAAGTAAACAATATAGAATTATAATAGTCCCATGGACGTAAATATAATGTTTAATATTTGTGTTTGTGTTTTTTAAGCACCTCCAACTCCCAGAAAGTACTTATTACACTCATGTGCCCGTAATATAAAATATAAAGTCATTTTTTGAAAGAACTGATATTTCTGGCTTTGAAGCAACTTAGTTGGAATCATTATGTAGTAAATGTTAAAGTTCTAATGATGAGTAGTTTTGATGGACCAACTCAAGCATAATATTGGATCTTTGCTCGTTAAAGGAGCTAAAATAATCCATGTCAGACCTCCATCTTCAGATCTCTATGAGACACGTTTCAACCCAACTACCTTCAGTAGGTTTATTAATATACTCCCTAAAACTGTTTCATGGCTCATGGTAAGTTAAAGTGATAGTCTGGAAGTCTAAATGTTTTACACATTTTATAAAATGTGCAAAAACGACCTCCGGGTTTTGCATTTTGATGAAAAGTTAGTAATAATAATAATACACTACCACTCAAAAGTGTGGGGTCACTTAAAATGTCCTTTTTCAATGAAGATAACATATTAATAAGAAATACAGTCAATGTCAATGTCTATTCTAGCTGGAAAGGGGTGATTTTGAATGGAATAATAATAATAATAATGCATTAGGTTTATATAGCACTTTTCTGGACACTCTAAGACGCTTTCCATTGCATTATTCATTCACTCCAGACCTATGTAGAAATACCTACATAGGTATGTACCTACACACTTTATTCCACCCCGCCCACTTTTGCCTCGGATCGGCACCTCTTTTTCCTGACACTTCCGGTAGAGCGTGAAGCCCGTTCATTAAGCGGAGAACGAGGGAAAATATTTGCTGCTAAAATGTTAAATAGATTCATTTTCATCAAGTCAACCCTGCACTGTTTCTCTGCGCGGCCTAAAATCGACTTTATGTTCATGTAGAACTGATTTTATCTGGACTTCTCCAGCCCTATGTAATCTGATAGGAGAGAAGAGACGGGTACAATTCATAGTGGCGCCTACGTGAACTTCCGGAATAACCCTCGCCCCCGATACGGTGGAACAGTAAGTAACAGGTTAAATTTCACTCTACCTTTCCTCACTTTGCAAACTTACAGACTATCACTTTCATGCTCCATGAGTCATGTGGGCAGCTGGCTGTAGAGCTCAAACACATAACGATAAAGAAGTGTTGAATTTACTTTTGGAGAATAAGATTTAAAGGATGTCTTGGAAGAAAAAGATTAAATAAAGTCAAATCAGCTGAAATTATAAACTTTGTTTTATTTTTCTGCAGTGTTTGAAGAGCCATGGAGAGAGATCGATTGGGGGTGAGCATTTTAACACCCAGGATGATGCATAAACAAAGTCCTAAACTATATCTACTTCAGTTGACAACACTATCTCTGAAGAAGTGAACTCTCAAAACCATCATCTATCTAAGGCCGTTTTCACACATGTTGGAGCGCTTTGTAGGTTGCCTCGAGACCGCCTCAGCTCCAACTGTATTTTATTCCAAAGTAATGGTGCGTACAGACCAAATGTGCATCCACGCCCCATCCGCCTCTAGTTGGATGTCAAACATTGCCGCTTCACACATCTACATAGGGTTAACATGGAAGTTGGAGGTGTGGTGTGTACGCACCTTTAGTTAAGTCCGTGTTCACACGCGCTCGCACAAAACATCGCAACATCAGCCACGTAACAACGATCGGCTGTTCAGTGAACTTATTCCTATGACAACGGGCATCGACCTGCGACAATGTTTTTCTCAAACAAAAAAAACATATCCCTTAATTACAGTTAAAGGAAAATGTCAATGAGTTCAGATACCTTGGCATCATTTTAGACTCTGAGACTAAGCTTTAAAAAACACATTAAAAAGGTATGCCATACAATAAAATATAATCTGTTTACATTTAAATCTATAAGAAATTCATTGACAATACAAGGAGCTAAAACCTACTTCAACACAATGATATTACCTCACTTACTCTATGGTGTATCATGCTGGTCACAAGCCAACAAATCCACAATAAAACCTTAGGAATCTCTTTATAAGCAGCACTTAGGATTCTAGATAGGAAATCACGACAGTATCATCACTGTCAAATATTAACCAAATGTAAAATGCTCAATTTTGAATGTATAGTTAAGTCAGCCAATCTAAAGTTACTATTCAAGTTTGTTAATAATGTGGCACCTCCACCACTAAAAAGGTTTGTCCAATTAACCTCTGATCAGAGTCAGAACAACAAGATCAACAGTCAATGGCCAATGTACCAAAACGAAAAACAGCATCAGGACAATCGGCATTTTCTTTTAAAACTATCTCAGAATGGAACAAACTTCCAACTGCACTAAAACTATGCAAAGACTTAAAACGATTTTGCCTGGGTGTGAAACAACATTTTCTGGGAACTCAAACATGTCAGCATTAAAGGGACTATACATAAGTTTAACCACAAATAAATGTATACAAATTTAAAATTTCTTTCTCATACATGCTCCAACAATGCCCTGGTGAGTAGAATGAGCCCTGGGCTTTTCACCGTGATTGCCTCTATATGCCTGTAAAGTCACTTAAATAGTTTATGCTCGGGTCGAACAAGCAAACAGCGTAATGTGTAATGCGCGTTCACGCTCAGCTGTAGCGTTAGCTTTAGCATTAGCTGTAGCGCTGGCTGTATCTTCTCTATACTGACGCTGCAGCGCGAGTGGTAACTTGAGACGGATGGATTTAGCGGATAATAAGAGTAGACCGGCTTCAAGCACCATCGAAACTCCAGCCCAGACCCCAAATAACGAAAAGAAACGAAGAGTTTATTCGAGTGCGACAAAAAAGGCGAAAGTCTAGTTTAGTTTAGTTTAGTTTAGTTTATTTATTTGTTTGAGCAGTTAACCTGCTCAAAGGGAGTGGGCTGAAGCCAAAGGCTTATAAGCGCCCACCCCAAAATAAAAATAATAACATTACATTTAATATTTACAAGGTATCAATCATAAACAAAGGAACATAGGGCAAAGTAACAATAAATGATGAACCAGAACAAAAATAAAAACAACAGCAAAATAAAGAACAAAAGAATGTGCTACTTTTATGTTATAAAGGTGCATTAATACATATTATATACTGAGATCTTGCTACTTCCCAGTTGTCATTACCATCCTCATATAATTTAATTTGGGTTTAATTATCATTATTATTATATTTGTTTAATTGAGTTATTTGTGAAGTGTGATGTATGTAAGTGTGGTGCATTAAAAAGCCAGAGTGTAGAGCGGGCCAGTTGAAGAGGGCAGTAACTCCCCTCAACAAACCCCCACCCAGCTGCCCTAACAGCTGATTTTGTAGATGATGTTCCTATGCTGAGTGGTGCATTAAAAGACAAGGTTTTGAGCCCGTTGGGAGGGTCCCTCTCAACAGATTCATAACTTGCCTACCCTAATTCTCAATTGTAAATTTGAGCAATAGAATGACAACCGTTCCAAGCAGCAACACTCTTCCTTGATTATAGAGGAAACACACATAATTGATCCTACTGCGCCTCCTAGTGGCAACACATTTCTTGTTCTTTGTATATTTCAAAAGTCTTTTGTTTGTATTTATATTTGAACAGGTTGATATTTGGACATCGTTTCAACTCCATTTCCAGTTTATTCCACAATTGTACACCATTAACTGTTGGGCTAAAACTTTTCAAAGTTGAGCTATGTTTCTGAGTTTAATTCGTCACGTAATTCATAACAACCAGTACGTTCTTGGAACCTTCTTTGTATTTGGCCTGGTAACAGTTTGTACCTTGCTTTGTATAACATCTGTACAGTTTGGAACTCAACAATGTCACAAAACTTCATGATCTTTGATTTTAAAAATAATGAGTTTGTGTGGTCCAAAAACCCAACTTTATGAATTACTCGGATAGCTCTTTTTTGCAACAATACTATTGGTTTTAATGTGTTTTTATAAGTACTACCCCAAACCACTGTACAATAATAAAATTGGCAAAATCAGAGAACAGTATAAGATATGTAGAGCTTTGATGTTTAAAATGTGCTTTGCTTTTGCTATTACTGAAATGCTTCTAGAAATTTTCGTAGATATATATTTAATATGAGCTTTCCAAGTAATTCTGTCATCTATAATAACTCCAAGGAATTTGATTTCATGCACTCGCTCTATGACAACACCCTCTATCTGAATTGCTTCCTGAGCATTGGAATTACAGTTGCCAAATATCATCATTTTGCTTTTACTCAGATTTAGAGATAGTTTATTTTGTTTGAACCACTTATTGACACTTTTGAGTTCCAAGGTAACAATCCGACACAGTTGCTGTAAGTCGTCACCTGATGCAAAAATATTTGTATCATCAGCAAACAAGATAAATTTAAGTACTTGAGACGTTTTACAAATGTCGTTAATGTACATATTAAACAATTTTGGCCAGAATGGAACCTTGAGGTAAACCACACACAATTTGTCGACAACTCGACTGATAATCACTATTTTCACACATTGTTTTCTATTTTTTAAATAACTGGTAACCCACTGTAGAGCTACCCCCTAATCCATAATGTTCTAGTTTATTAATTAGTATATCATAGTTTATTGATCAAACGCTTTACTCAGGTCAATAAATAACCCTATTGCATATTTCTGTTATCTACAGCATTAGTTATTTCTTCAATTATATCAAAGAGCGCGTGTGAGGTTGAGTGATTATTCCTAAACCAAACTGATTGTCCGAGAGTAAATTACACCTTTCAATAAAGCTGTCAAGTCTAGAGTTATAAACCTTCTCTAAGATTTTGAGAATTGCGGTAAAAGGGAAACAGGCCTGTAGTTTGTGAAGAGATGTTTATCTCCTGCCTTGAACAGAGGAATCACTTTGCTACTTTCATACTTTCAGGAAATTGTCCAGTTTGCAGCGATAGGTTACAGATGTGTGTTAACGGCTTAGAGATACTTTCAATAACAGTTTTTAAGTTTTCATATCCATGTCATGGTAATCTGTCGAGGTTTTATTTTTACACCCTTTAACAATGTCCAGTATCTCCTTTTCCTCCACAGGTTTGAGGAACATGGACAGAGGATTTGTGTCTATCAGTTCACAATTATAATTCTCAACATTTGTAATTTTTGCAGCAAGATTTGGTCCAACATCTACAAAGAATTTATTAAATGTTTCGACTACTTCATTCATATTATTTAAAGTGTTATCCTCATCTTTGAAATATTTTGGATAATTAATCGTTCTTGGTTTATTTCTAATTATACTATTTAAGATATTCCATAAACCTTTAATATTATTCTTATTGCTATCTAACAACTTATTATAATAATCCTGTTTACATTTTCTAATGATACCTGTCAGTTTATTTTATATTTCTTATATTTATCCTCAGCTTCTTTTGTTCTATCATTTATAAATTTTTTGTAGAGTGAATTTTTTCTTGCATGCATTTAGTAATCCCTTAGACATCCATGGGTTTTCTTTACACTTTCTGTTTTTACAATATTTTTTCATTGGGCAATTTTTGTCATATACTTTATGAAATATTCGCGTAAACTCATCATATGCCTTATTAGTATCATTCTCTCTGTATACAATACTCCAGTCTTGAGCTAATAGTTCCTTTTTAAATGCATCAACAGTTTTTTCTGTTTTTACCCTTCTGAACCAATAAATGTTTTCATCATTAATATTTAAATATCCATTTTTGTACAATACAAAAACTGGCAGGTGATCACTAATATCATTTATCATTAAACCACTGACTGTATCACTATCTATTTCATTTGAGAAAATGTTATCAATCAAAGTTGCACTGTGGGTTGTGATTCTACTCGGTTTAGTTATTAGAGGAAACAGACCTATACTAAAATAAAGTATTTATAAATTCGTCCGTCTTTTTATCTTCAACGAAGGTACTTGAGTCATCTCTGTACTTGGTAGTTGAGGTCTCCAAACGTTCGCCTCTCATCCAAAAGGCTCGTCAGTGAACAAGGTTCCCTCAGCAAGCAGCGTAGATAAAGACCAGTTGGGAGGAGTTGGCTCCTCCCCTCTAATAACAGCTACTCTCACCTGTGGGTAAACACCTTTGAAGTAGAGCGTCTGTAACGACCTGCTCCCCCCAGTATCGTCAGCCCTGTCCTATTCATGGCTGATCACTGCTAATTACCTGCCTATTGTTCTATTGTTAGCTGAGGTATCGTCTTCTTGGACTGGCCGTGCTCTGTCCGTTTTCCCCGAAGCAGATTGGAGTAAAAAGAAGAAAGATTAAATCTTAGCCCACCATTTCGGTTCATGGAGGGATTTTCTTTTCTGACAAAAATAGCTTCTTTACTCCTCTTTCAAACCAACGTTCTTCTTTAGCTAGAATTTTGACCTCCCCGTCCTCAAAAGAGTGATTGGAGGCTTTAAGGTGAAGGTGCACAGCCGACTGAGGGCCGCTTGTGCTTTCTCTTCGGTGTTGATAAAGTCTCTTCTGTAAGACTTGTTTGGTTTCTCCAATATAATGTTCTTTGCATTCTTCTTCTTTGCATCGAATAGAATAAACCAAATTGCTTTGTTTGTGGCTTGGCGTTTTGTCTTTGGGATGAACTAATTTTTTGTCTCAGTGTGTTCACAGGTTTGTGGTACACTGGAATCCTGTGCTGCCTAAAGATTCTCTGAAGTTTCTCTGATACCCCGGCTACATACGGCACTGCAACTCCCTTTCTTCTGGGTTCTGTAGTCTGTCTGTCCTGCTCTTTGGGTCTTCTTGCCCTTTGTGCTCTAGTGAAGGACCAGTTAGGATAGCCACAGTCTGAGAGGGCTCTCTGGACATGTTGTTCCTCTTTGGTCTTTCCTTCTGCACTGGTAGGCACCTCTTTAGCTCTATGTCTGAGTGTCCTAATGACCCCTATTTTGTGTTGGAGTGGATGGTTAGAGTCAAACATCAAATACTGGTCAGTATGAGTTGCCTTCCTGTAAACCTCTGTCTGAAGTTGTCCGTTTTCCTCTATGATAACTTTACAATCTAAAAAGGCAAGTTGTTTCTCCTTAGCGTCCTCCCGAGTAAATTTAATGTTAGGGTCCACAGCATTGATGTGATCTGTAAAAGGTGCCACTTCCCTCTCTTTAATTTTGATCCACGTGTCATCTACATATCTGAGCCAGTGGCTGGGTTTGTTACCTGGGTATGAGGCCAAGGTATTCTTCTCCATTTCCTCCATGTAGAGGTTAGCCACTATGGGTGAACTGGAGAACCCATAGCACAGCCGTGGATCTGTCTGTAGAAGTTGCCCCTGAACTGGAAATATGTGGTGCTAAGGCAGATCTCCAGTAGTTGGCAAATGTGGTCAGGAGTGAGCTGGGTCCTATCCGCTAGAGTGCTGTCCTCAGTCAGTCTCTTCCTCACCGCCGTGACTGCTGCTGAGGTAGGGACGGATGTAAACAGTGCTGTCACATCATAAGAAACCATGGTTTCATCTGTTTCCAGCTGCAGGTGTTTGATCTTCTCCACAAATTCCTTGGTGTTTTCCACATGGTGTTCTGTGTTGCCGACTAAAGGGGCTAAATGAACTTGAGATGTTTCGCAGATTATAGGTGATGGAGTTAATGCACTCACAATGGGTCTGAGAGGAAAACCTTCCTTGTGTATTTTTGGCAGACCATAATACACGGAATAGCCTCTCCCGGGTAAAGCTTGTAATATAACTTTTTGTCAATTATTCTTCCTTTTCTAGTTTTCTGAAGCTGCTCTATAATTTTCTTCCTGTACCGCTGGTGGGGTCTCTTCTCAGTCGCTCATACGTGTTTTCATCACTGAGCAGGTTTCAAGGCTTCGTCAGTGAACAAGGTTTCCCTCAGCAAGCAGCGTAGATAAAGACCAGTTGGGAGGAGTTGGCTCCTCCCCTCTAATAACAGCTACTCTCACCTGTGGGTAAACACCTTTGAAGTAGAGCGTCTGTAACGACCTGCTCCCCCCAGTATCGGTCAGCCCTGTCCTATTCATGGCTGATCACTGCTAATTACCTGCCTATTGTTCTATTGTTAGCTGAGGTATCGTCTTCTTGGACTGGCCGTGCTCTGTCCGTTTTCCCCGAAGCAGATTGGAGTAAAAAGAAGAAAGATTAAATCTTAGCCCACCATTTCGGTTCATGGAGGGATTTTCTTTTCTGACAAAAATAGCTTCTTTTACTCCTCTTTCAAACCAACGTTCTTCTTTAGCTAGAATTTGACCTCCCCGTCCTCAAAGGAGTGATTGGAGGCTTTAAGGTGAAGGTGCACAGCCGACTGAGGGCCGCTTGTGCTTTCTCTTCGGTGTTGATAAAGTCTCTTCTGTAAGACTTGTTTGGTTTCTCCAATATAATGTTCTTTGCATTCTTCTTCTTTGCATCGAATAGAATAAACCAAATTGCTTTGTTTGTGGCTCGGCGTTTTGTCTTTGGGATGAACTAATTTTGTCTCAGTGTGTTCACAGGTTTGTGGTACACTGGAATCCTGTGCTGCCTAAAGATTCTCTGAAGTTTCTCTGATACCCCGGCTACATACGGCACTGCAACTCCCTTTCTTCTGGGTTCTCCAATCTGCTTCGGGGAAAACGGACAGAGCACGGCCAGTCCAAGAAGACGATACCTCAGCTAACAATAGAACAATAGGCAGGTAATTAGCAGTGATCAGCCATGAATAGGACAGGGCTGACCGATACTGGGGGAGCAGGTCGTTACAGCGCTCTACTTCAAAGGTGTTTACCCACAGGTGAGAGTAGCTGTTATTAGAGGGAGGAGCCAACTCCTCCAACTGGTCTTTATCTACGCTGCTTGCTGAGGGAAACCTTGTTCACTGACGAAGCCTTTTGGATGAGAGGCGAACGTTTGGAGACCTCAACTACCAAGTACAGAAGATGACTCAAGTACCTTCGTTGAAGATGGACAACTCCTGTACGACTGAGAATTTACACAGACATCCGTCTTTTTATGTTTATATGGATTTAACAGATCGATGTTAAGGTCTCCCCCACAAACATGACTTTATGATTTAAACCCGAGAAGTGCTCCTCCATCCAATTAGAAAAAACATCTATATCAGAGCCAGGTGTTCTATAAATACAACTTACAAATATTTTCTTTTTTTGCCTTGTAATTTCTACAGTAAGGCATTCAAGTGCATCATCCACTGCCATAGTCTTATTTTCATTACTTTATAACTATAGTTGGAGTCTACAAACATAGCTACGCCCCCCCATGCTTGTTTCTTCTGTTCATACTTATAAATTCATAACATCAATAGAAAACTCATTTCTCTGTCATTATTAATCCATGTTTCTGTGATTAAAATTACACTAAATGGTTTAGAAAACTGTTTTAGAAGCTTTTGATGTGGTTAAAGTTTGCATAGAGGCTACGACTATTGAAGTGGATTACAGTGAATGCCTTAATGTTCTTAAGTTTACTATTGTAAAGATCCTCTGTATAATATTGACAGTCATTAGTAGCTCTAGTAAAGAAGTTATTTCAGGGTCGATGTCGATCTCAGTGTTCTGTAAGTCATATTGTGATAATGTAAAATCCTGGTTATTTGCTTCAGCAATTCTCCTTAATGAAAGGTCCAAGTCGATGCTTCCTATAGAACTATATGTATTACAGGACATGTGAAATTATGTGCTTTTACATACCAAATCCATACGCTTTTCCCGGTGTTTATACTTGATTTGGTGTGCTGGTGCGCGGATGTACAATGAGTTTATCATATCGCAAAAAGGCAATCTCCCCCTTTCCTGGCAGCTCTCAGCTCTTTTCGCTTCCTTTGGATGGATTCCGTGTAGTCCTCGTTTATGAAGATTTTAGTTCCTTTGAGGTGTTTAGCGCGCTGCAGGATTGCTTCGCGATCCTTCCAACGCAGCAGTCTGGCGACGATGGGTCTCGGCCAGACTCTCCGCCGTCGGGTTTCCCTACGCGGTGGGCCCTCTCCACCTCCACCGGGTGTTGTAGTTGTAACTTGTCCCTCAGTAGATGTTTAACTTTCTCCTCTGCGTCGGCCCAGGTCTCCCCAGGCGTCTCCAACACTCCCTCAAGACCAGGTTGTTTCTGCGGCTCTGTCCCTCCAGATATTCCAGTTTGTCCGTGATAATATGCAGATTGTCACATACTTTATAAAAATCGTTTGTATTGTGTTTGTGCGCTCAGTGAGTTTCAATGTTCCTTCTTTCAGAGTGTCCACCTCACCTTGCGTGAACTGTAGGCTTGTTTTAGCTCTTGAATGTCCTTTATCTGTGAATCCATTCGGGTGTTTGTTGCTTCCATGATGATTTAATGAATCCCTTGAAGTTCTCCTGTTGTTGTTGTATTATTTCCCTGACATGTCCCTTTGCTGCTCCATGAGTTCCGTGACTCGACTGAGGCTCACGTAATCCTCATCCGCCGCCGAATCTGGCAGTTGCTTCGTCTCTGTTTTAGTCGGTTTAGGCATTTTGCTCTCTCTCAACCGGACTCCGCAAAAATGTTAGCTGCCACACTGCTCTCACACTGCTCACCTTGCTCACCCAAAAAGTCGAGTCTGATCGGCGTAGGCAAAGAACCAGAGTAGCTTCAACATCGGAAAATGTTGAGAATCTCTCAAAAGACCCGCAGCTTATTTTTGCTTGAAAGGTAAGAAATTATGACTAAATACGTGGGGGAAAAGTGTTATTGATGCTTCAAAACAACGGTGTCCGACTGTCCGTGCATGTTGTACAAACTTCACTGAAACAAGCCATAAAATAATCATATTTGGAGTTACCAAAAGAGTTGATCTAATAGTTTTATACCTACAGAGAAGTTGTGTAGTATTAGTAGCAGACTAGTAGTGTCAGTATAACAGTAATTGTGCTGTACCTACAAAACATTTGAGTAGTAACAGTGGTAATGGTGCTGTATTTACAATGGCAAAAATAATGTTGCTAATGTTAGCTTTTCTTGGCCGCAAAATAAGCATGACTGTTCACGGATTTATAAGCAGTGAAACGACTACAAAAAGTGGACATGTGCCGTTTACAATATAGTTTACGAGTTAGCTACGCTAACTTTGAGCCCAGGGAATTGAAGAAACAATTTTGGCTTTTCCTAGTAGCATTTCTACCGGTGGAATTATTGTATTATTTCAATTAGGCCTGCGTTTATGCATACAAAGTATACGATAAATACGACGTATTTATTTTTTTCCTCCTTCAAACGTCAATTATTCGTTTATATGTATTACTTGGCTTCTTCACTCGATTCACTTTGCTGCATTTGCTCAAGTATTTTATCTTGGAAAACATTCACTCAAACTGATTTGGTCTAAATATCTTACAAACAGTAACGTTTCTTACCTCAGTTTAAGTCATGCCTGCAAATCTGTAAATTGACCAGGACGGGACTGTCATTTCTGGTGCTCCTAATGCCTGAGCGCCTCATGCACGAGCTTATCATCGAGGCTGCAGTTACGCGTTTGGCCTGAGGGGCAATTGCGAGTACAAAACTGCTAAACTCCACAGAGCCCCTTTAAAGAAAAACAACAAAAAAACAACTACTACTACTACAGTTTACATCTGAGAAGGGTAGTGGGTGGGTATAGTAATCCAACCGTCCTCATGCAGTGTGTAGTCATTCTTTCTTTGTGCAAGAAAGAGGCATCAAGCGAGAATAGTTCACCAGACGTCGGCCGCATTCACACCCAACCGCTCCGACGCAGAGGGCGAGATGCCCCGCTCTGAGACCACCTGTTTCAGCCGCAGTCGGAGCAGCTGTTTAGACCGTCGTAAAGTGCTGCGGTTAGATTCACACTGACCCTAAAGTGCCACTCTCGGGACGAAGTCCCTTTAAGTCGACCTAACTAGAGCCTGTGTGAAAACAACCTAAATCCAGAAAGTCCTGCTGTTTTGCTTCAGTTTAGGACTTTATTCATGTAGTCTAATGATTTACTAAATATGAATACCTCTCGGTTTCCTCTCCAATGACATGATTTGCCTGAGCAGGAATAACGCAGAGCTCCTGAAGGAGTTGACGGAGTACGCGCCTCTGAATGAGGACGTGCGGCACCTTCGGATGCTCGTGTACGGCCCGGTCGGAGCGGGAAGTCCAGCTTCATCAACTCCATGACCAGCGCTCTCCTGGGCAGGATGGCCATTCCCGCAGCGGTCAACAACACGCAGGCAGACGAGGGGAGCTTCACTTTGCAGGTTCACTCTGTTCAAGTACTCTGTGTATTTATAATAAAAGTGTACCAATGACCCACCTCCTGGAGGTGTCACGATTTAAAGTAAACAAGGAAAGAATGGCCCAAATGCAGACTGCAACAAAACTGATTTAATGAATGTAAGTGAAACAATCAAAACAAGAGGCTGACAAGAACCCACAATAAAGCAGGAGCAACTGAAATAACAAAAACTCACAGACAGGGCTCGGACAAGAAGACAATGAACTGACACAGGGGTAGAAATACATGAGGGGGTGTGGCACAGGTGAACACATTAGGACGGGGCAGGCAATTAACAAGAGGGAAGACAAACAGATAATCACAAAGTCCAAAAACATGTCAAAATAAAACACCAGGACATAAACACAAGAAAACAAACCAAAACAGGGCAACAGAAAGCAGATCATGACAGGAGGACAAAGCAGGCCATAGAATAGAATAGAATAGAATAGAATAGATTTAATTAGGTAGAAATTAATCTGTCATCCGACTCATCCGACTCATCCGACTCATCCGACTCGAGAATACAGTTCACAATGATGAGTCATGTCTCTTCAGTTAGTAATAAACCACAGAGAAGAAGTAAGGAGGGCATAAATGTGACCTTTCCTGCATTTGACTTGTGAGCTAATGCAATCTAATGAGGTCAAATACCCAGTGGCGCCACCAGGGGGTGGCCAGGGGTGGCCACGGCCACCCTGGCCGACTCCTGGCCACCCATTGGCCACCCCACTGGCCAGTGTTAACTGCAAATAAAACTGAATTATTGAGAAACTCAAAATGTTAACTGTACTGTTATGGATCATTAGTAACATTAAATATAAAAAAACAAACAAAGTATAGCAGTAGATGTTTCCTTAAGTCTTTCTGATACTTTTCTACAGGCCAGTTTACTACAACAGTAAATACAATTATGAAATTATGGCTGATAGTTTTGGTTTGCCACCCAAAGATTTTAAGTGGCCCATCTGGCCACCCCTATGAACAATTTCTGGAGGTGCCACTGCAAATACCAAGACGTTTTGTGACAGATGACTGGCGTGATCGCGACAGACACGTTACACGACAATATTGTAAACTGTACACTCAGCCACACATGCTGCTGCATAACTCAGTATGTGCTGCCCTAATGTGAAGGGCGCCCTGTACAGAGCCTTTTGTACACCACAGTACACTGACCCTAAGGGGGAACCACCTATAGTTCAACCACAAGGGAGCCCTCTTGTGGTTGAACTATAGGCGTGCACCATTCATAGACTGTGGCCTAAAATGACCTTTAGGCTTTTGATCCACTGCCCACAAGGTCAGTCAGTTTGTGGACGCTTGCATTATGTGAGTAAGTTCGTAACTTATTTGTCATTGTAAAGTTGCGTTCAGGTGTTGTGTTAGTCCTGAGCCGCTGTGGCCGACCTGACCAGCATGTTTTGGAGGTCGGGGAAACCGGAGTACTGCAAACAGTGCTCCTTTGAAACGATGCATCGCCTTCTGGGTTTGTCCCTGTTTCAGAGCATGGTGTCCTGCACTGCTCAGCTCAGCTCCACCTCCTTCTTCATCTTCTTCCTGCGCAGCTCCCTCCGCTTCACAACAGTCTTTCATCCTCTTTTTCTTGTTTGTCCATTTTTTGTTTCCTGTAGTGCCTCTTGTGGCGTCTCCACTGTGCTGCATGTGTGGGGCTCCTGGTGCCTCTTCAGTGTTTCAGAGAAAGAAATGTATAGGTCTCAAATGTTTCGATTTCATTTGGAGTCTCTGGATGGTCTCCAAGAGGTCTACGTGGTCTTAAGCAGCTGTGGCAATGTTGCTAACACTATTTGTTGTCCAACCTGTGAGACGTTTCTGTAACGTCCCTGGAATGTCTCAGAGACCTGTAAGATACCAAGAGAGATCTTGGTATTCTTCTTGGTATTTGACAGGTCATTTCATGTAGGCGAGTCTCCTTATCTCCAGGGACGTCTTGGAGATATCTCCATGACCAACGGCAACTCGAGTCTCTAACTAGTATCCAGTGAGGTCGGCCCTTAAAGCCAAAATTAGATAGATAATACAATTTACCCAATAATAAAATTGAAATATCCGTTATTTTATAACGGATATTTTCATCATTGAAAATGGGGATGTCTCCAGCTCGTTTCCATGGAGATGTTGACTAAAGTCTGCAGAATTTCAGATTTAAACAGGTTACTGTATGTCCTCATTTAAATCTATAATTTGATTCCCCACCGCAGTAAGAGCATTTTCTGTGTCGAGCTGGTCATTAGGAGCATGTTTTCTACTGATGGCAACAGTATAGTCCAAAATGTTACGCAGTTGCCTTTAAGTAATCAAATCCCAGTTTTGTTGCAATATAAATAGTAATCTGTTGGGAATGGTTTGAAAGCTAAAGCTTAGACGACAGGTTGGACACCTCTGCCACACATCTTTACATTCTTTGTTTCTTTCAGTACAAAACTCATCGGATCAGAAAAGGACGAGGACAGGACAGGAGTTACTTTCCCTTCGTCTTAATGACATCATGGGCTGGAGAGCTCAAAACCGTGGGAGTTCGAGCTGACGACATCAAACTGGCCATGGAGGGACATGTGAAGGAAGGATACAAAGTAATCATCATGCTGCAATATGTAGTACCATGTTTGCTTTATCAAGTTTACAACTCTAGTCTGTTGTTTCTGGTAGTTCAACCCCGTGTCTCCGCTTTCAACGAGTGACCCGTACTACAACCCAAACCAGGCCTGACGACAAGATACATGTCCTGGTCCTCCTGCTGTCTGCAAACTGCCCAGAAACAGATACCGATGTGATTGAGAAATGAAGGAGGTCCGACAGGCTGCCAGAGATTTAGGTATGAAATACTTTAACAGGCCAGTACATTCTGCTCACCAAGGGCGTATCTCGAGGTGGTGGGTACATTTACAGGAATCTGATTGGCCACCTATTGTTGAGGCAATATCTGAGGTCAGAACAAGTTTAATGAAGTTTTACTTACAAATAATAATTAAAAACAGGAATTGTAAAACATCCAAGAAGATTTCAATTACAAGTCCAATCAATCAAACCTGGATCCTCCAGACAAAGAAAAACATTAACATGATTCACACATCAAGAAGCTTCACTCAAAAACACAGCCCTGGAGAAGTGACATGTATTTGACCTTCATAGGAAAGTCTGCCGAGGTTTCAGAAAATCTAACTATTTTTCAAAGAATATGAAAGATAACACAAAACGTTTTTTTTTTCCATCATGGTTGAAGCCATTTATGGTGAAACAACTGAGTTTGCTCTTTTTAAATCATAATTTAAATTTCCTAGTTATCCAGAGTGTTGTTGATGTCTGGATATATACATATATATATATATTTAAATAAATAAAGTTTGAAATATAACTGACCTTGTATCACAGGAATTACCGCATTTTGAGGACTATTTTCTAGCAGATCACTCCACCGCTGTGTAGCTTACAACACGAAGCTGATGCTGCTCAATATGAGTTATTTTAAATGCAAAATGGTTAAAATTATTCTATTGACACAGACATTTCTATCGTTAGTCTGGTGTTATAAGTGATTTCCTCAGGTGCACTGTGGAGTGGGTCAGTGGGTCAGTGTTTTTAATGCAGGCTAGCTGTTACCGTAGAAATGCCCTAGCCTAGCGCCACTAAACTCTTCAAATATAAGAACTGCATGAATTAAAAATATATATATATCCAGAAATCAACAACACTCTGGATAACTAGGAAATGAGGCCTATGTCAAAATCCTGGAAAAAAATACTTGTAAAAAAAATCCTTGTCAAGTATGTGTAATCTTTTATATTCTTTGAAAAATAGTGACACACAAAAAAAAAAAATATTCTGCCAACTTTTGAGCACAACTGTATATTTCCTTGATTGAACTTGGTTAGTCATTAAATGTCGGCTAAAGATCCAACTGTCTCCATTGATTGATTTTGTGATTCCATATTACCGACACATTTAGGGAAAGGGCTGTAAATATCCACAAACATGAAAGACTTGGCCACCCCAAAGGAAAAGGGAGGTATACGCCCTTCTGCCCACCAATATTTAGTGCGAGCACACTATACTTCGACAATCAAAAATAACAAACCGCTTTCTGTGAACTTCCTACAGGAATTCCTCAGATTGCCATTGGCACTCACATTGATGAGCTCTGTGATGAAATTGAGAAGGACGTGAAGAATGTCTACAAGAGCAAGTCTCTCAAGAGAAAGGTGGGTTTGTGCCATTTATGACTACGATACATAGACAGTATCAGGGAGACTGCGCCTTTATCTCCAGTCGAGGTTGGTTTACTGCAGTTAAAGGTACGCCAAAGGACCTCGTGTTCTGTCTACGACACAACTCAATCTAGGTTACAGAGATCAGAGCACTTAAGCAGAAACATCTAAATCAAAACTCTTCTAATGTTGCAAAATATTACACCAGATAATTTCATGACATTGTGTGAATTTGCATAATACCACTTGCAAAATGTTTCTTTAACAACGCAAACTGGAGTTCTTGCAAAAGAGATGAACTGAATAATTAACGTACATGAATGAAACACTTGTAACAGCCCTCTGTGTTGTCCCATGTATGGAGCGGTACTCACCCTCTCTGCCCACCGTCCGCTCCATTCCGAGCATACGCCCCCAAGCCTTCGGAAACGCATCCCATTCGTCTACCGCCCGCGCCGCCGGTCAAGCTGCTTGTTTTTAAATGTCAGTCTGCTGGAAGCAGCGAGAGAAGCAGCAGTGCGTAGTAGCCGCGTGGGAGCACACGCTCATGTAAGGCAGGAATTAGAGGCCTTTCAATCCCTCGATAGCCGTGTATCGTCTTCAACCTCCGTCAGTCCAAAGGAGTACTGTTTAGCGCAGTTTGAGAGATCCGTGAACACGGAAGGCAAACTGCTGGCGCATCCCGCATGGCGGTGACGTCATCACGTCACGCGTCCTTGGTCTGCTTTCCCACCATACCACTGCGCCTGAGTGACCTGCCTGGCACACACGCACCCAGACGGTGGCAAGTGGGGTTTTGTGTGGAGCCGCCTCCCCGAGCCTTTTCGGGAGTTGGACCATTTGAAAGACTTTTCATGGACACTTTGTATTGCGGGTTATTTTGGGAAGTTTGTGGGGTCACTCTATTTTGCTGTGCTGAAAATCAAAATAATAACTGGAAAAACTCAACTGGTGTTCCTTGTTGCTGTGTGTCATTTCGAAAAGGGTGTATGCCCAGTAGCATACGTCCTTGTGTGTATATTGGCCCAGGTTGTTATCCTATGTTCCAGGAGGGAAACCTGGATGGCACCCCAGAAAGAGAACCATTAATATAATAGGGCCAATCCGTCACATAAAAAGTGGCACCCCAGATGGGACCGATGAGTGTAGGAATGACAACGATTGTGTGAACAGGACACCAATATATATATCGGTAAATTTATTAGGAAAAACATAGAAGAAAGTAGAACAGAGGAACCCCAGCTCCACTATTAGTTTCCTCCGAGAGATGTCGTTCACTGGAGTGGATTTGGACAACTTCTTTGGCTCGCCTTTGGGATGTCAGCCCTTCGACAAGCCCCCAGTAGAGACACTGGCTGTAGCTGAAATACCAGTAGTGGATGTTAAGTCTGCTATGGAGGATGCAAAGGGACACAGTGAAGAGTATCAGGTCTGTGCAGACAAGCAAGCTGAATACTTCTTAGTCAGGTAAAGCTTACTCTGAGCTGGAGGTTAAAGCACCATCACTCAGAGCTGCTAAAAGAGTTCCAAGACAGGCTTGCTCCAGTCATCACCAGTATCACCTGTCTGCAAGAGGGGATCACCCGCCTCCAGGGGGAGCTGTTGCGGTCCCAGACTTCAGTAAAACCTGCAGTTATGAAGGATGAAGCTACGCAGAGCCCTCCTCATGTGAACCTCACTGCGGCCACCATGACTGACCCGTTGACCATCTCTGACACCCCCGGAAGGTGATTTCTGCCCAACCTGAGAACTCGGGATGCCAACTGGACCTACCACCCTGCCTGTGTTCAGAAGCAACAACATGGGAGGAGCAATAACAACAGTAAACCGCAGCATCAGGCTTTCCCACCTGCCACGTGTGCCGTGATGCTCCATCCGAAGCGTCTCCCTGTCACCGATGAACACATCCGGCGTTCTCAGAAGAATGATCCCTTCACACAAAACATGTACAGGCAAGGTAGTAAAGGGGAAGTATGTGTGAATCCAACCGGGACCTACACCATCTTGGATGACAAGGTGTACAGAGTGTTGAGGTTACCACATGAGACCATATACCAACTGTATGTTCCACCAGCCCTACGCCAACAACTCCTCTGTCATGGCCATAATGACTAGCTGTTGGGTCACCTAGGGAGACATAAAACACATAGACGCCTTCAGTCTTTCGTCTTCTGGCCAGGAATGAGCCGCGACGTAAAGGACTAGTCCAGTGTTGTCAGGTATGCAGGATGTTCAAGCCTGTGATTCAGGGTTATGGAGAAAGGAGAAGTCTAGTTTCGAAAGAGAGTTGTGTTTGGAAGCATGCCTATCCCAAGTACCGGTGGAGACCCCCGTGTGACCAGAATAGGACAAAAAGCACTCTGCGACCCCCAAGAGTGGGAGAGGGCCGGAAGACGTGTCGGGAAGGCAGCGACAAGAAGGACCTCCCTGGGCACCCTCCCTCCGACCTAGATAGATTATGAAATGTAACTGTGAGTGGGGTAGGAATGGACATTAGAATTATGAGTTTTGGTCTAAATCAAAATTAACCCTCCTTAATTCGGGTCTTTAGAAGGGGAGGGAGTGTAACAACCCTCTGGTGTTGTCCCATGTATGGAGCGGTACTCACCCTCTCTGCCCCACCGTCCGCTCCATTCCGAGCATACGCCCCCAAGCCTTCGGAAACGCATCCCATTCGTCTACCGCCCGCGCCGCCGGTCAAGCTGCTTGTTTTCCGGGTGTTTTAAATGTCAGTCTGCTGGAAGCAGCGAAGAAGCAGCAGTGGTAGCCGCGTGGGAGCACACGCTCATGTAAGGCAGGAATTAGAGGCCGTTCAATCCCTCGATAGCCGTGTATCGTCTTCAACCTCCGTCAGTCCAAAGGAGTACTGTTTAGCGCAGTTTGAGAGATCCGTGAACACGGAAGGCAAACTGCTGGCGCATCCCGCATGGCGGTGACGTCATCACGTCACGCGTCCTTGGTCTGCTTTCCCCACCATACCACTGCGCCTGAGTGACCTGCCTGGCACCACGCACCCAGACGGTGGCAAGTGGGGTTTTTGTGTGGAGCCGCCTCCCCGAGCCTTTTCGGGAGTTGGACCATTTGAAAGACTTTTCATGGACACTTTGTATTGCGGGTTATTTTGGGAAGTTTGTGGGGTCACTCTATTTTGCTGTGCTGAAATCAAAATAAGAACTGGAAAAAACTCAACTGGTGTTCCTTGTTGCTGTGTGTCATTTCGAAAAGGGTGTATGCCCAGTAGCATACGTCCTTGTGTGTATATTGGCCCAGGTTGTTATCCTATGTTCCAGGAGGGAAACCTGGATGGCACCCCAGAAAGAGAACCATTAATATAATAGGCCAATCCGTCACAACTTCTATATCTTACATCTCTTTTGTCCAGATGGAGCTGTTCAGTCAGGAGGTGGGGATTCCTCTGAACTGTATCATGGGTGTGAAAAACTACAGTGGGGGTGAAATGAAAAACAACCCTGACATGGACACGCTTATCCTCACCGCGCTCAAGCACATGGTGGACTTCGGAGACGACTTCATTGAGGAGATGTCTAATACAGCAAATGGAATTTAAATGTACATTCTGAAGGTGTTTATCTTCCTGCTTGTGTGGAAATTATTGTAGAGATTTATTGTGCTACTATGATGGCACAAGTGTAGAAGTTATGAAAATGTTATTATTGTAACAAACACTGAAATTAGCATTCTACTGCCTTTTTTACAATTGTAACAGTGTCTTTGAATGAATAAATGAATCCGTCACACATGCAGCAACGTCTGGGACTTCTGATTATTGATTATTTAGAAAAGGGTATAATAAAAAGGAAAATAGCAAAAGGGGAAAAAAATAAGACGTTGCTAGTGTTGACAAACACCTGGAGGTCAGAATGGCAAACCTGTGTTCAATAATGTTTTCAATCTGGGGTAGTTGACGTTTAGTTGTTGTAGAGCAGGGGTCACCATCCTTCAGAGGGCTACTTCAAGAACATTAAGTTAAGGCCAGTTCAGACTCAAGCTTAACTGTTTAACCCCTTGATGCCTAAATGTATTTCCAATTACGTACAACATATTTATCAGTGTTTTTAGGTTTAGGTTTACTAAACATTGACATAGTAGGAAAGAACAAAATGTTCAACCTGCAATGTGTCAATTATAATTCAACATGGATAGACTCAAACAGACAAAAGCAGCGATTAGGAAGATTTATTGACACGTATATTAGTTTGGGCGATCAGACCCCGGCGGTAGACATCGATGTCAGTGTAGGTGAACAGCTTGGAGTTAGGGATGACGTCCCGGAGCCTGGACACTTGTGGTGGTATACAGTAGGAGACCCGTGAAGGATGCAGCAGAGCGAAGCCGTGGGCAGAAGAGGTGGAGATGGGGCGGAGGTGGGTCGCAGCGCGGCTGGGAGGCGAACGAACCATGATTGCTGGGGCTTAAAAGCGGGACCGAGGGCGATGATTGGCTGCCACGGAGGTGCGGCCCTTACGCTGATGGCTGAGATGGAGGTGTGGTCCTTACGGAAGCATCATTGGCTGCTGAAATTAGTCTACCAGGTTGAATTAACGCCTAGGCTGGTATCCTATGGAGGGGGCAGAGGAGAGGAACTGTCCTTCGGGATATTCTGGAGGGTCTGCAGTGTGGCCATGTCCCGCCTTTCACTCAGGCATTGGATGTGTTTTTGCTTTCAAGCTGATGCTAAAGTGATGAAGTGATGGAAGTAGTTTATTTCAAGGTGGTTCCCCCAGCTTCACTTTGCCTCCGCTCAAAGCTGCACACAGGCGTGAAACTTGCATACAATGAATTTGCTTGAACAATTCGGATGTGCAGGAAGAATTGTGAGAAGTAGAAACGAATTTGGGCCAAAATTTCATAGTTTGAGAAAGAGAATCCAGGTACCACAGGTTTAACCTCCTAACCCCCACCTGAACCGAGCACATTTGCTCCAATTTGACTTCATCCAAATCTGAAAGCTTACCAATGAGCTGAGACCTTACCAATGCAGGTAAGGTCTCAGTTTAGTTCTGCTGGACCTGAGCGCTGCCTTTGACACAGTGGACCATGGGATCTTACTTCACAGGTTAGAAAACTGGGTGGGAATCTCTGGTACTGCTCTAAACTGGTTCAAGTCCTATCTCGAGGATAGGACGTACTTTGTCGAAATTGGCAACTGTGTCTCAGACAAAATTTCCATGACCTGTGGAGTCCCCCAGGGGTCAATCTTGGGACCCCTCTTATTCAACCTGTACATGCTTCCATTGGGTCAGCTAATAAACAGCAACAATGTGTCGTACCACAACTACGCAGATGACACTCAGATCTACGTGTCACTGACGGCAGGTGAACATGGGCCTGTAGATACTCTCTGTCACTGCATCGAACAGATCAGTTTGTGGATGCAAAACAACTTTCTCCAACTAAATTCAGACAAAACTGAAATCATTGTCTTTGGCCCACAGACACAAAGACAAAGTGTTATCAGTCACCTTGAGTCTCTTGCTCTAAAACCAAAAAATCAGGTTAGAAATCTAGGAGTAATCATGGACTCAGACCTGAACTTAAACAGCCACATCAAAGCAATAACATCATCAGCTTTTTACCATCTGAAGAACATTGCTAAGATCAGAGGAATAGTGTCAAAACCAGACTTAGAGAGACTCATCCATGCATTTGTCTCTAGCAGGTTAGACTACTGTAACGGCCTGCTCACTGGCCTGTCTAAACGAGCTGTTAGACAGCTGCAGTACATCCAGAACGCTGCTGCTCGAGTCCTGACAAAAACCAGGAAATACGACCACATTAGTCCAGTGCTCCGGTCTCTGCACTGGCTTCCTGTCACTCAGAGAATAGAATTTAAAACAGCTCTGCTTGTGTACAAGTCTTTTCATGGTTTAGCACCAAAGTACATCTCTGACATGTTAGAGCCGTATGAACCATCTCGGGCCCTGAGAACTTCAGGGAGGGTCTCCTGGTGTTCCCAGAGTCAATAATAACACGGTGAGGCTGCGTTTCAGTTTCATGCAGCTAAAATCTGGAACAGTCTTCATGAGGATGTGAGACAGGCCTCAACTCTGACAATGTTCAAATCCAGGCTGAAAACAGCTCTTTTTACCCGTGCATATGAAAACTGAAAGTATTTTATCTGCACTCTTGATTTTTACTGTAATTGATTAACTTTGTGTTGTTGTTTTATTGATTGATTTTAACTGTTTTCTTGTAATTTTTTCTGCAACTGTGAAGCACTTTGAATTGCCTCGTGTATGAATTGTGCTCTACAAATAAACTTGCCTTGCCTTGCCTTGCCTTCTTGAAAAAAGCGTCAAAATAGTGTGACAAAAAGAGTGACAAAAAAGAGACAAAAGAGCCACAAAGATTGATGATGTGGCAAAAATGTGACGAAAAACCCAACAAAAAGGGATGTCAAAAAATGTCTAAAAAGTTACGAAAAGGCGACAACAATGTGAGGAAAAAGATCCATTTAGATGAGTTTTGCAGGTCTTATGGATGTAAACTTGTTCTGTGTGCATTGAAATACATTTTTGGGCTAATTTTGAGTAATTCTGAATTGCGGTGTGAGAAAATAATCCCTCAATTCATGTTCCTGTTTGTCCTGCTGGCAACAGTTAAGTGCAAAAACACTTGTTCAACTGAAAACTTGCCAAGGAAACTTTGTTGTCGTCACTTTTTGGACATTTTTTCCATCGCTTTTTTTTGCGTTTTCGTCACTTTTTCATCGCTTTTTTGTTACTCCTCTGTGGCTTTTTTTGCGTTTTCGTCACACATTGTTGTCACTTTTCATTGCTTTTTCTCACGTTTTGTTGCTCTTCTGTTGCCTTTTCATCTCATTTTTGTCGCTGTTTTTTCAAGCTTTTAGATTGGGTAAAGCTAAACTGGAGAAAATGTGCGCGGTTCAGGTGGGGGTTAAGAGGTTTTAAAAATACAGTATTTTGTAAATATGTTTGTGAAGGCTCTCATTCGTCCAGGGGGTATCCATCATAGAGTTGAGGACGTTTCACAGAAGAGCAAAGCAGAAGCTTCTGTGACTAGAACCGAAACGTCTTCAACTTTACCAAAACCCAGTCCAGTCGATGATTTAGCTTCTCTACGGTGTATTTGTACAAAAAATAAAGCTCAAAAAATAAAGCTCAAAGAGGCTGATTTTGCTCAACAAGAACCTTTGAAACTAGCGTTATGGCGATTCTGTGCATTTACATTTGTCTGTGCAGTTGACAGAGATCAGTAATACTATCGGCGTCCCCCTGTGGTGCATCATGGCTGTGAAGAACTACTGCAAAGGCAAAACTGCGACGGACGTGGACATGGACACGCTCATCCTCACTGTTCTCAAGCACATGGTTGACTTTGGAAACGACTTCCTCGAAGAGATGCCTTCAACCTAAATGGCTCAGTAGAAGACATCCTTAGCTCAGTAAGTGCACTGGGGTAGAATGTGTTATAGAACATACCTTTTTTTTTACAATACAAAGAGGACGTGTCTAGTTTTAAATGTTATCCATGAGCTCCCCCTAGAGGATAAAAAAGCACAGTAGTCAAACCAAACCAAGTCAATGCACAGAATAGTGTATTTTATTTCCGCCTGACCCTCAGCTTGTCGGATGTTGTCCAACGTATTGAAATAAGTCGTTTGAGCAGAGGTTTATAATCCATTGTAATAAAATGTAAACTGTCAGAGGAGCATTGAATGTCTGATAAAATCTACCATCTATATACAAATCTACCAAAAAATAATATTTAAAAAAGGAGTAAGATATGGGGGAAATTTGACATGCTCTCGCATTCATGACCGGAGAGCTTACTGCCTATAGGCCAGTATAATCATGAAAGCTAAGAACTAAGATCTTTCCTTGTTTTGGTTGTCACGTCGCTTTTTCAATGCTCTTTTATTGACGATTTTTCTTAGATTTTTGTTTGTGTGTGTGGCTTTTTTGTCATGTTTTCGTCACATTTTAATCAAGTTCTTAAGACAAGACAAAAATGTGGCAAAAAGCAACAAAAAATGACACAAACGCAACCAAAACGACTAAAACTTACAACAAAAACAAGGAAGAAGCTTAGGTGAGTTTTGTAGGCCTTAGCTTTCAAATGAGCCATCACACTGGCCTATAGGCTGTAAACTCTCAGGTCAAGAAGCGTTTAGATTTGGGTAATGCCGAACTGGAGAAAATGTGCCCGGTTACAGTGGGGTTAAGAGATTAACTGAATTAACCTCCCATGCAACAAGTTTTAATATTATACATAACCCTGGAGCTCCCCTAGAGGATGTCTCACTTAGTAGCAGTGTGTTGTGTGATTTATCGAAGGTTAAAGTAACAATTCTGTGGAGTGAAGAAGAACAATGTTTTTAGGGAACTCTTTGTACTTTTGTAATGCAGACATTGTAATTAAAAAGATTTAGTCTTTTTTAATGCCTAAACTTTTATTATATTAGACACAAAACAATGAAGTAGTCAGCTAAGGTTGAATTACAATTGAGTCATTCTTTTACATCAATGTACAGCAACATCTTTTGGGCTTAGGTTCAGTCTTCACAGTGGTCTGGAGTTCATGGCTCAGGCTCATGAGGCCCTCCTGGTTCCTGGGACAGTCCAGCAGACTGTTCTGGGTCTCATGATACAGAACTTGGACTTCCAGAGTGATGTTGGGGAACTGCTCCTTCCAGTTGCTCGGCTTCAGCACCTGCTCCACTTTATGAGTGTGATGCAGCAGGACGAGGATCACTGGTTTATCCTCAGCTCCATCTGACAATATAACACAGGCACATTGTATTTGTTTTATTGTTGTTCCAAATTCCAGTTTGTAATTTTTGAAGAATAGAATACTTTCAGCCATCCATCTTGGACTTTGCATTGAATTCATTTTATAATACATTGGAGCACATTGGCAATTAACCGTTTAAAACTTGTTTTTTTTGCCCAGTGGTGGTCACCTGGTGGGTCAGGATCCAAAAGTGGGATGCGGGACATCTTTCAGTAGACATTTTCAGTTTTTTTTTTAAAATAAATACACTACAATACATAAATACACTTTGGGGCTCGGTATTTTGCCATTTTATCACTTACCTGATTACAGCTCACAGGAAACATCTAAAGGAGGAACCGTGACATCTACTGGCAACATTAGGTAGTGCAAGACAGTTTACCAGGAAATGTGTGATAGTACAGAGGTTCCCAGTGCGGGCTGGGGTGAGGCACTGAGGTGAGGGTCCCACTAAAATTTGAGCGCACAATTAATAAGAATTTTACATTGTATTCAGTCTATTTTTTGTTTAAAACAGAATATGGAGGAGCACCACCTCATGACATCAGTAAGAGGAACAGAGTGTTTTCTTGAGATCTTGAGAAAGAGACAGTCATATACTGTATATGCAGGATTACTCAGGTCAGGAGTGAAGCTTTACCTGGGATCTTTCTGAAAGCCGCCTCCACGTCGGAGCGGACCCGCGACAGGATGGGACAGAAGAGGAGGATGAATTTTCAACATTAAAACAAATAAAGGCTTGACATATGTCACTTTGCATGTCATGAGTCTATATCATATATTAGTTTCATATTTTAAGTTGAATTACAGAAAACAACTTTTTCACGATATTCTAATTTTCCGAGTTTCACCTGTATATTCCAATTATTATATTAATGTACTCATGTCTATACATATACCATCCTGGACAGGGTTTTTTGTTTTTATTATTATTATTATTATTATTATTATTATTATTATTATTATTATTATTATTATTATTATTATTATTATTACTAATGCTTACTTTTTTTAATGGATTGTTTTCAGTGTACTTTTGTTGTGTATGTAATGATGCCCATCAAGGGGGAATGAGAGGCAAAATTGTGCTGATCACATTTAATAAAGAAACAAAATATATAATAATAAAAATTAAAAAAAAATCAGTCAATCTCACTCTCAGGGCCCTTCTGATCATCACAGTCATTGATCTCCTTTTTGTCAATTATTTCAAACGGGCTGTAAGGCCTCTGTCCATCGTCATATATGCTCTGAAGTTTGTCAATGGCCTTGTGGTTCATTTGACACTCCAACAACCCCTGTTTGCTCTCATGATAGAGCACACGCACTTCATGGGTTATGAGGGGGTACGTCTCTCTCCATGGAGTTAGGTTTGGGACAGTGTCTGGGTCTCGAGTATGATGCATCAGAATGAGAACCACGGGTTTGCCTTCAACCCCATCTGTGAAAAGGGAAGAAAAGAAGTTACACATTTGTCAGAAGAGGGAGAGAACACTGAGGTGCAGCGCATAGATGTACATCTCGTCACCTGAACAGTTTTGAGATTACAATATGTTGAACGTGTTAATAGACCCAGACTGGGTGTAGATACACGACCGTTATGTGCAGAAGGTACTCTGTGCTCCATATTGTTTTACTGGATACTTTTGTACATCTTTGTTGTGTTTTTGTGAGGTTCAGCAGAATTTTTACTACAGAGACTCTTTACTGGCCCTAATGGTGCGTACAGACCAAACGCTGACACGCCACCAACTTCCATGTTAACCCTATGTAGACGCTTCGTCGCGCTTCGAAATGTAAGCAAAGATGTCCGCGCGTATGAAGCGTTGCAAATGTGAGCAGATGAGGATTAACGCGCGTCAAAGTCAGTGAGAACAGCGCGGTACAGAGCAGGGATGCCCCGCCCACTGCTTCATGCACTCAAGTAATCACAATCTACACGTGCGTTTATTTACGCCTTGTTAACCAATCAGGGACTGGGCTCAAATAGTGAGCACAAGCGTCACCTGTTACCTGCAGCAGTGGCGCAAAAAGGGCCAACGCAATATATGCCTTGCATAGGGGCGCCAAAAGTGATGTGTCGGTCGTGAACGATCCGGCTCGCTGAGTTTTTTTTTTTTTTAATTCCTCTTTGAGGGACGGGTGTCAAGTCGGCAACAAGGCAACAAGTTTGAAGAATAAAAGTCCTAATGAAATAATAAACACGGTTACAGAGGAGATCACCTCTTTCACTTGCGTTGTTTTCTCCCCCCTTGTGCGAGGGAGAGAGAGGGAGAGGAGGAAAAGTTACATGAATGAAAGAATTGCTTTTAATCAGGCCATGTGATTGTTTTTTTGTGATAACAAACTCCATAGAGAGAAATGTCAATGTCATATTGTGTGAAATAGTGACATTTTCGTTAAAATAAAGCCAATTCAGAGGGTATTTATTTACTTTTTTCTTTTAAACAACAACCATCAAAGAGCCGTGTGTGTGTGTGTGTGTGTGGGAGCGGGGGTAGTTGCGCCCCTGACCTGCATCATGGAGGACAAGTTGATCATCGCGGTTTGCGCTCGGCCTGAGTTGTATGACACGCCTCCTAATTATGACGCTTGCAAAACTTCACGCGCAGCAAACAGGCGTTTCTCACGAGTGTGAAGCGGCAATGTTTGGCGTCCAACTAGAGGCTGACGAAGCGTGGACGCACGTTCAGTCTGAACGCACCTTTAAAGGGGGTCTGTGGAGTTTAGCAGTTTTGTACTCACAATTGCCCCCTCAGGCCAAACGCGTAACTGCAGCCTCGATGATAAGCTCGTGCATGAGGCGCTCAGGCTTTACGAGCACTAGAAATAACAGTCCCGTCCTGGTCAATTTACAGATTTGCAGGCATGACTTAAACTGAGGTAAGAAACTTTACTGTTTTGTAAGATATTTAGACCAAATCAGTTTGAGTGAATGTTTTCCTAGATAAAATACTTGAGCAAATGCAGCAAAGTGAATTGAGTGAAGAAGCCAAGTAATACATATAAACGAATAAATGACGTTTGAAGAAGGAAAAAAAATACTTGTATACTTTATATGCATAAACGCAGGCCTAATTAAAATAATAAAATAATTCCACCGGTAGAAATGTTACTAGGAAAAGCCAAAATCGTCTCTTCAATTCCCTGGGCCCAAAGTTAGCGTAGCTAACTCGTAAACTATATTGTAAACGGCACATATTCACTTTTTGTAGTCGTTTCACTGCTTATAAATCCGTGAACAGTCATGCTTATTTTGCAGTCAAGAAAAGCTAACATTAGCAGCATTATTTTTGCCATTGTAAATACAGCACCATTACCACTGTTACTACTCAAATGTTTTGTAGGTACAGCACAATTACTGTTATTACTGACACTACTAGTCTGCTACTAATACTACACAACTTCTCTGTAGGTATAAAACTATTAGATCAACTATTTTGGTAACTTCCAAATATGATTATTTTATGGCTTGTTTCAGTGAAGTTTGTACAACATGCACGGACAGTCGGACACCGTTGTTTTGAAGCATCAACAACACTTTTCCCCCACGTATTTAGTCATCTTTTCTTACCTTTCAAGCAAAAATAAGCAGCGGGTCTTTTGAGAGATTCTCAACATTTTCCGATGTTTACTCTGGTTCTTTGCCTACGCTGATCAGACTCGACTTTCGCCTTTCGCCTTTTTTTGTCACACTCGAATAAACTCTTTGTTTCTTTTTGTTATTTGGGGTCTGGGCTGGAGTTTCGATGGTGCTTGAAGCCGGTCTCCTCTTATTCTCCGCTAAATCCATCCTTCTGAAGTTACCACTCGCTCGGCAGCGTCAGTATAGAGGAGATACAGCTAATGCTACAGCTAATGCTAAAGCTAACGCTACAGCTGAGCGTGAACGCGCATTACGCATTACGCTGTTTGCTTGTTCGACCCGAGCATAAACTATTTAAGTGACTTTACAGGCATATAGAGGCAATCACAGTGAAAAAGCCAGGGCTCATTCTACTCACCAGGGCATTGCTGGAGCATGTATGAGAAATACATTTTAAATTTGTATACATTTATTTGTGGTTAAACTTATATATAGTCCCTTTAAGGAGCATTTTTTAAATATTTTTTATTTTTAAGTAAACAAACAGCTAACATTAACTTATGAGCGAAATACATTTGAGACCGGCACAGTTCTTCCTCTGAAACACTGAAGAGGCACAAAGAGCCCACCACACCTGCAGCACAGTGGAGGCGTCACAAGAGGCGCTACAAGAAACAAGGAAGAGACAAACAAGGAGGTATCCTGGCAAGACTCGCAGCTCAGCTTTACAAGCCTTCAATCTCTACTATTGTTCTGGCTAATGTTCGTTCACCGGATGGATTATATTGGTCTGCTTCGCTCTTCCCAGAAGATGGTGGAAGACTGTTGTATTTTTCTATTCACTGAGTCCTGGCTCAACTGAAACGGAGTTTCACAGGTGACCCTCAGGTTAAGAACAGCGTCAAAGGCAGATGAGAAGGAGGAGGACAGAGATGAAGATGAGAAGGAGTGGAGGGAGCTGCGCAGGAGGAGGAGCTGACCAGACAACTGAACGCAATTTCAATGTACAATTATAACAAATAAAGCACTTACTACTTAATATGAGACAAGCTGATCATAATCTCTGATTTCATTCAGCAATTCCACCGCAATGAAAAAGTCATATCTCTGGAGAAATATTAATTGCATGGAAAAACCTGGGATTTTCTTGACAGCGGCCTTCACATCTGCTCCAACTCGAGATGCCACAGGACAGAAGAGGAGGATGACATCACTCTGCTCTAAGTCACGTGCAGGTGTAACATGTGGCCCTTGAGCGTTCAGCTGGTCCAGGATCTGCTGATGCGCTCCGTATGTCTTTGCTGCAATAATGAGGAACACCCTCACTGGGTTTAGTGCTGCGAAGAGTCAAATGTATAGAAAATAAATACATAGTAAAAATCACCAATTTTCTTTAAGCTGTTTTGGGATTTTGATTTTATTCGTTTTTGTTTTTTTCTCTGCACACTGAATTAATGTTATTGTCTTTGTTGGCATTTGAATGTGAACCAAATATTTTTTTAAATAGTACTACAATCAAAAAACTAAATTGAAAATAAATACTATTTTTAATTCAGTGTAAAATAAATTTGGTGCAAAAAAGCCCTGTGACCACGAGGGCAGTTAAACAAGTAATCTATTATAGCATTTTGTATTCGTATAGGCAGAATAGTTCACTGGATGTGTTTTTTTGTCTGTCGGCCCAGACAGTATTGTATTTGTATTTTAAAATACAAAGAGAATTAAATCAATAGGACTTTTGAATGTGATACTACTACTACTACTACTTCTCCCTAGTAGTATTTGTTGACAAGTGCATGCAGCTTATATTTATACATAAACATAACAAAACACATCAACAAAACAAACCATACCTGAAATTTGTTTCCGTGAAAAATCATTTACTGTGTCAATAATTGTAACAAAATCTTGGACATATTGTTTAGAAGCCTCTTCCATTCTGTTCAGAGCACCTACATGCAACAGATGCAACAGTAAAAAGACTACAATAAAATGCATGAAAAAACGACATAGAAAAGTGTTAAGATTTTGTTGATGTTCACTACTTCATATCTACATAGAATAGATTGGAATTGAAAAAAAAAAATACATGCATTGTCCACTGTCATTAGTGAGTAATATAGCTTTAATGTCATGGATGTGTTGTGTTTGTGTGTATTACTATCAATGCCAGAAAACTTACTTTGATACTGTTCATTTTTAGTCAGAGTCCTCAGATATTGAAACACTTCTGTTTTCTGAAAGTTTAAAGTAAATCTTATATTCACAACAACATATTTTAGAGAATCCTTTTCAAGAATGCAAATTCAAAACATGAATGGAACAGATAAACTTACTTTATGTTTAAATTTGGACTTTTCATCTAAAGACTCTAAGATATAAGAGGTATAACATGGTTATATAATTATTGTACAACAAAACTCAAATAATGTTCAAAAATCTTTACAAAAGGGTAACACTAAAAAAACAAGAAAGTTAAAATACACATATAAAGGGGTCGACCCGTCATTCCGACACCCCACCATTCCGACATCCCGCCAATCCGACACTTTTTGGTACCGCTATTCCGACAATCGTTTTGAGCGTATCTGTTTGCCCTCGGCTTTTGTCCGTGTTTCGTGAGAATAGCTGATAATGATGGAGGCTTATTAACGATCCTCATGGCGGTAGAGCAGTCAGCTCAGCGTCTCCTTCCCTGTTCATCCCCGCTCTGAGCGTCCCCGCTGTCGGCCCATCTATGCGCATTTCCCAGTCCCTCTACAGCGGCTCATGAGATAGTTTTGGGCAAAGGCAGTGGCAGGTGCAGGCTAGTCTGTATTTCACAACAAAGCGCTGAAGTCCGCGGGAAAGACGCCGCGCACTGTCTCAAGGCTTTAAAGAGACTGAAAAGTGGATGCGCCGCTCACAGCGCTGACCAAGCCACGCGCTCCCCTTCGTGCAAAACACTGTCCAAAACAAGTCCTTCTCCAAGAAGCAGCGCGCATGGGGTGTGTATGTGGGTCACTGTAATGGCCACGCATATGACGCGCCCCACGGACAGTGCCGCGTAATTGTGCCATAAGCCCTGATTACTGGACATGCTGGCATGTTTCCTTTGCTGCTCTTCCTAATCGTTCTCATTGAATATGGATCGTTTTTATGTCAACTGCATTAATAAAACCAATACTGTTCAACATCATTCAATCACAGTGGCCTCAGTGGTGCCTCTTGGAGCATCAGACAGCCGACGCACAGTGCGTAATGAGCGTATGACAGGCGGCGGCACTGAGAGAGGAGTGATGCATGTGTTGCCCCATTCGTAAAAAGATTCATAATTTAACGTGGATATGGCTGGAGTGCAGCCGTCAGAAAAAAAAAAACTTGCTGAGAGCTAGGAGCGGCTATGGCACGAGCCGCTGCACTTGGCTCTCCGCACACCGCGTGATGGAGTACGGACTCCTCCAGCATCAGCTATTCTTAGGGTTTTGTTTTGTGCCCAGAAAACACGGGAGCCGTGCGCTATTGCGGAGTGCCGGGACGTATAATAATAAATGGAAACACAATTAGACAATTAGACCTCAACGTCGGAGTAGCGGTGTGTCGGAATGGCGGGGTGTAACCACATATAAAATTCAAGATCCTGTGTTTGTAAGGACTCCTAATGAAACCCAGACAAACCACAACATTAGGCAGTAGCCTACACAAACCACTATTATACTTCTGTATTAGAATCTCAAACAAAATGTTTACATCTTATTAATAACATTAACTTACCAGAATTTAGCCCCGAGGCAATTGAAGATTTTGCCATTGCTGAACTGCAAAAACAAGTAAGTATATGTGAAAGAGAAATGTGTAACTGCTGTGCGACCAGTCTGACAAGCTACAGCGTCGTCTGCTTCTAAGAGCTCAGAGGAGGGACCAGGCTTTTTTTTTTTCCAACCTTCAACTCCAGATTCGTATCTCGTATTGTAATCCCATTGTACAAAATGTATACAGTGCCTCTCCAAAGTACTAATACACCTTGAACTTTTGCACATTTTAACATGTTTACAACCATAAACATAAAGATTTATTTTGAATTTTTTATTGAAAGTTCACACACAAGTAACAGACAACTGTGAAGTGAAAGCAAAATGATACATGATTCTGTTATTTTACAAAAAATAGAAAAGTGAAAAGTGGGGCGTGCATAAGTATTCATACAGCATTTTCTGAGTGCATTAAATTGCCTTTATAACATTCCTAATGACTGCAGAAAGTTCACACCTTGCCCTAACCATTAAATAGAGGCCACCTGTGTGTAATCTACTCTCAGTATAATTCCAGCTGTTCTGTGAGGGCCTCAGAGCTATGGTCAGAGTGTATTGGTCACTAAACAACATCATGAAGGCCAAGGAGCTCACCAGAGAGGTCAGGGATAAAGCTGTGGAGACGTTTAAAGCAGCGTTAAGTTATACAAAGTATTAAATCATGCCGTATGAATACTTGTGCACGCCCGGTTCATTTTTTTATTTTTTGTAAAATAACAGAATCATGTATCATTTTGCTTTCACTTCACAGTTGTCTGTTACTTGTGTGTGAACTTTCAGTAAAAAAATCAAAATAAAATCTTTATGTTTATGGCTGTAAACATGACAAAATGTGCAAAAGTTCAAGGTGTATTAGTACTTTCGAGAGGCACTGTAAATGCAGCACAAACTCACCGAAATGAGCACAATCATCAATATTGCGGCCAGGTTTTGCCCTGTGCAAATGTCCGCTCTGGCAGCATGTGATTAGGTGTCTCGGACGCGTCTCTTCCTCCACAAAGCACAAGAAATATACAGTGTTCCAAAGGGTTTATTGACTGACCTCACCCAGCCATCCACAATACACATATTTCAGTACTACATAGACACGGTCAAAAGAAGTTTGCCTCCACACTGCCACACCCAAGTGCCCCCACCTCCCCCTTATATAGGGCAGGTAATTACATAAGCACCCTCACAGAGCGCCACGCAGTGGCAGGAGGAACAGAAACATAGGGCTAAAATGGCTCCAACAATCAAAATGTGTTACAATTTATTTTTGTATTTTTATTTTTTCAGAGTTTTGTTGTTTTGATTATGCCCTTGTTGATTAATCATAAATAAATTAGAGAAATGTTTTTTTTAATTGCTTTTGGTCTGTTTTGTTCACATGTACTATATTTAAAAGAAGCAAACAAACATTTCACATGCCCAGAGGGCTATTTCATAAAACTCGCTCAGTAAAACTAGGCTTAGGCTCCAAATCCTGGCTTACGTGAGGCACAACAATTCAAGCTGCGATTACTGGGTTTCACCAAAGGGACACCGAGCTTGGCTAGTCTCACTAATCAAGACAGGTTCAACTAATCAGCACTTGCCGCGTACATAAGCAGACCACACTGACGATCACAGAGTTCACTGAGAAATCATGGCCAAGCGTGAACACGCAGCATACTTTTATTTATTTTTTTTAACACGCAGCATACTTCACCAGCCGTCAGCTTTGTGCCGCTACATTAGCTCCATAGGTAGAGCGCAAGGCTCCCATCCACAATGTTGCGAGATCGATCTCAGCCTTGACTTTTTATGTTTTTTTTTTGAACTGGGCACCCACTGGGAAGAACATAAATCGGCGCCTATAAATTTAAACACTTCTTTTTTTGCCAGGAATTTAAACACATGATCGATTAAAAAAAGAAAACACTGACACAGGCCATGAGGGTGGGTCATGTGCAGTGCTTAATTTGATCCCCCGTTTGGGGGAACGCATTCCAACAATTTTCATTTTTTCAGGGTAAAGGATCCGATATAATGGTGTTTAATGAGAGTGTTCCGGCAAATGTTTTAGCCTGTTCCCTGAATCCATCACATCAAACCAAAAGTGTTCCTGAAACTACTAATTTACAAATGAAGCACTGGTCCTGTGGGCTAAGGTTCCTTTTATTGGACAAGCTTTTTGATGACACATAATGTCATTAATGTGTCACACAACTTTGTATTTCACAGATGAGAGACAAAGACAATGTTGGTGTGTATTTATAACTTATTGCATAAAGCAGCCATTCCCAAAGTCCGGAACATCGCGACCCCCTTGTCGAGCCAAAATTCTCTCGGGGGCCCCCCAATAGAAAATAATTTATCCTATTCATTGGAATTTTCTTAATGTTTTACAGCTAAAATTACATAAAAAGCAACATCTAGCGATGAGTGGAGTTTAAAACTGGTTTCAAGTAATACATTTTAGCGAATAAATGTATTTTTCCTTTTAAAATATATATTTTTTCAATGTACTTGTTTTCTAATACCATGCTTGTGTCATTTACATTTCCCATTGGTGTTGCATTCCACGAAGAAGAAACATACAGTGCTGAGCTTGTGCTCAGTCTGCTCTTAGCCTGGTCCGGACCAGGCTAAGTTCTCTGACTATATTTCCATAGTAACTGAGCCAGACTCAGAGTGAGCCTGGTTTATAAAACCAAAAAGACAACACAATAAGCCAGAATTGGCCAAATAAGCCGAGCTTACAGAGTAAGCCAGCTTTATGAAACAGCCCTCTGAGGTATTGTTGCCTATTACATGACTTGCTCAATGTTCCAGCAATCGGTCGCACCCTTAATTGTTATTACAAGCAGTGCTACAGCCTGAAAAGAGACTTTGGGTGTGCCACAGAAACTGTGTGTGAAATTATGGGTGTTGATCAAAATAACCAGGTTGTCAGGTAGGCAAAACATGAGTATCCAAATATTCAGTAAATGTATTTTAAACTTGCACATGGTTTAACACACAATACACTTTAACATTCACAAACATAACTGCATGGTTTGAAGGGGATGGATAACTTGTTTATAAGGTGAATAAGGTGGATTTGAGTTTAAACACTTGGGGAGACCCTGGTGTTGGTCGCGTCCCCAATCTCATCCCGCAATGTATTTTTTTCCACAATAGTCCAGCTATTCTCTTAAAACAACGCCCAGACATTCACAGTAGTCAATATTTCAGCCCGTTTTCAGTTAAGTGAGAGAGACAAACAGTTGTGTAAGGCCGTTTTCACATGCACTCGCACCAAGCATCGCACCATCAGCCACATAACAATGATCACTGAACTTATTCCCATGACAACGGGCATCGACCTGTCAATGCGCCAACGCACGGTCGCCCTTCCCTTACCCTTACGCTATGGTCATTTCTCTCTCTCTCGTGGTCAAATACAGTGAGACTGAGACTGGAGAAATGGACTTTAATCGTCTCATGAAGATGAAAGTTTTACTGCAGCAGGAAGGGAAAGAGGGGCAGAAGAGACACAAAGTCTACCTTGGTGATATTAAGTTGATACATTTTGTCTTGTCATAGCAGTAATCCATATACGACCTGTCGTGTAAAGTCATTCTTTCTTCGTGCATAAAAGAGGTCGGCCACATTCACGCCACACCTGATCCGACCAACAGAGCAGCTCAGACCGCTCCGAGAGACACCTGTTTCAGCTGGACTCAGAGCGACTGTTTAGACCGGTTTAATGTGGTTGGATTCACACTGACCCAAAAGTGCCGCTCTCGGGTCGAGATCGAGGCTGTTTCCCAAAGCCTAGGTACCTTGCCTTGCCTTGGTCAAAAGTGGGCGTGGTCAGGCATCTACATCGTCACTTGTCGCCCAAGTGCTGTTCCAATGTCCAAGTCGTCTGGAGGCATGTGTCCTCCCTTTGGTTAGCATGTGGCTAATATACCAAGGATACATCAGTGTAGCCTTCACTGCCTTGCTTCAGCCAAAATCACCCATAATGCACCACGGCTCTTAGAAAAAAGGTGGTGCTGGCTTATGTGACTTAAATTTGAGCACTTAAATTTCACTTTTTAAGAAACAAAAATACAAGCTTTGACTTGTTAATGGCTCTGCAGACGGTGTTAATTTTAGTTGCAAAAAGCAAAAGTATTTGTCAAGATTTGGTCAAATAATGAATTTCAGTTTATTTATTTATTTTGGGGTCATTAGGACCCTCAGACATAGAGCTAAAGAGGTGCCTACCAGTGCAGAAGGAAAGACCAAAGAGGAGCAACATGTCCAGAGAGCCCTCTCAGACTGTGGCTATCCTAACTGGTCCTTCACTAAAGCACAAAGGGCAGGAAGACCCAAAGAGCAGGACAGACAGACTACAGAACCCAGAAGAAAGGGAGTTGCGGTGCCGTATGTAGCCGGGGTATCAGAGAAACTTCAGAGAATCTTTAAACAGCACAGGATTCCAGTGTACCACAAACCTGTGAACACACTGAGACAAAAATTAGTTCATCCCAAAGACAAAACTCCTAGCCACAAACAAAGCAATTTGGTTTATTCTATTCGATGCAAAGAAGAAGAATGCAAAGAACATTATATTGGAGAAACCAAACAAGTCTTACAGAAGAGACTTTATCAACACCGAAGAGAAAGCACAAGCGGCCCTCAGTCGGCTGTGCACCTTCACCTTAAAGCCTCCAATCACTCCTTTGAGGACGGGGAGGTCAACATTTTAGCTAAAGAAGAACGTTGGTTTGAAAGAGGAGTAAAAGAAGCTATTTTTGTCAGAAAAGAAAATCCCTCCATGAACCGAAATGGTGGACTCAGATTTAATCTTTCTTCTGTTTACTCCAATCTGCTTCGGGGAAAACGGACAGAGCACGGCCAGTCAAAGAAGACGATACCTCAGCTAACAAAAGAACAATAGGCAGGTAATTAGCAGTGATCATCTATGAATAGGACAGGGCTGACCGATACTGGGGGGAGCAGGTCGTTACAGACGCTCTACTTCAAAGGTGTTTACCCACAGGTGAGAGTAGCTGTTATTAGAGGGGAGGAGCCGGGTCTACCCCAACTCCTCCCAACTGGTCTTTATCTACGCTGTGTGCTGAGCGTAACCTTGTTCACTGACGAAGGCTTTTGGATGAGAGGCGAAACGTTTGGAGACCTCAACTACCAAGTACAGAAGATGACTCAAGTACCTTCTTTGAAGATTTACCTCTGAAGTGTGTTCCATTAGCAGCTCACTTGCCTTGGACTGGAAGGAAGTGAGTTTGGAGGTACTGCCTTCCACACCAAGGCAAGGCAAGGTACCTAGGCTTTGGGAAACAGCCCCCCTTTAGGCTGACCTAACTAGAGCCTGTGTGAAAACGCCCTTACTCTGTTGAAAGTCTGTTTTTGCAGGGGCGCAGCAAAGAGACATGAACAGTAGAGGGGAGACCTGGGTCGGTTGTAACAGTACCAGTTCAGCCACTTAGAGACCAGATAAGTGTCACATGATCCTATCAGTCTGTAGCCCCTCCCTCTCTGCTCACACACGGCACATTTCAGTCTGAAAGTCATTGGAGCAGATTTTATCAGCAAAAAAAAAAAAAAAAAAGATTTTGATTTGTGTTTTAGGCTTTTAAATTAGCTAATAAGGTCCCAAGACTTACAAAATATTAAAATGCAGCTTCATTCTCCTGTTTATATTTTCATGCTAGCATGCTAATACAGTTAATTAAGGGTCATTCCGTTAGGTTTCACCCAAAGCCTCCCAGGTGACCCTCTCAGACTTGGTTGAAACTTTTTTTTTAGTTTCTCCACATGTGTAATGAACACATGCAAAGTGATTTGCTCTAACTCCCAATAGTTTTTTTTGTTTTTTTTTACAAAACAGGGAGTTGTAACCACCTTTTCTGCCCCCGGGGGCTTTTTGTGTTTGTGAGCACCTTTTAAAGAGCTGTAGCTCTAGTAACAGTATCATGTATAGAGCTACAATTTGATAGGTGCCATGTCTACTGAACATAGTTACAGGAACATTCATCAAATATAGCCGCAAAGCGGCGATTATCGGCCCTCGCCGACCGCCCTGCCTAAAGCAAGGGGCGCTTCGCGCCCTTTTGTCTCCCTCAATCTAAAATGATGGTATTGCTACTGCCTTTGTTTGTTTTTAACTTTTTTCCCAAGGGTCTTAGTTTTAGGATTTTTGGAATGCGCTAACGCGCACTCCGCTCAATTTTGACATTATACAGAGAAAAATTAATATGAATTTGTATCACACTATATCTGCAAACTGAAGCATATTTTTACATTTAACAGAATATCCACAAAGGTTATCCAAGTACTTTGGATCCTTTGGTTTCTCACTTCTCGCTGAATTATGGAGTTTAACATTTTTCCATCAGAATAAATGGGACGTTCTGGTCATCGCTACGGCAACACCGTGAAAAATATGGCATGGGTGTAGAATAATTTGGCACAAATAGAATGTTGTGCCAAATTATATTAATTTTCGTAAAACTAAAATTTGTACTCTCCATATAATTCCTATAGGGAATTATATTGGCAAAATTTGAATTTTGCCAAATGAAAGTGTTTAGTACTGAGACTTTAACAACTGATAACAAAATGAGTGAAATCGGGCTCTGACTTTTATGGGCTCTGTACAATTACAATGTTGATTTTTGCATTATATATGTATGTGCACGGGAAGTGCACGACAAGAGGAGTGTGTTAGAGAGTGTTTGAGAGGAGGGGAGCGCTTCGCGCTCGTTTTGTGTTTTGTTCGCACTTTGGAGTCCAATTACAATGTTCGTTCTCTGATACATGTGCACGACGAGAGGAGTGCGATAGTGCATGTTTGAGAGGAGGCGAGCGCTTCGTGCTCGTTTTGTGCGCTCCGCGCACTCTATACGATTACAAGAGCCCCTTCGCCAGCCCTGATGGCGCTCGGGCCTAATAATGTTCTATGTTGGATTCATAGGCTGCTAAAAAATGTTTCCCCCCAAAATGTCAGGGGCTCTACAAGTGTATTGAGGGATCATCTTCATATTCTAGATTTTAGTTTATTAGGATATAACCTTGCTGCAGTAGACGCAGGATGTCGATCGGATAAAGGGTCTTTGAGTTATAGCTCCACAAAGATGGGTCCTACTCAGAATAGCTCAAACATGGCCTTCTAGTCTGGTCTATGCAGGATTTGACCACATAGTCACTACTGAGGCACTTCAAACTTTTTTCACAGATAGAAGCCATATCAGTCAGTCTGTAGCCATAAATTTGTATCTATCTCCAATGGCTTCATGGTTAAAACATATTTTGAATGCTACTAGTTTTATTTGAAAAAAACAAGTGCATTTCTAACCATCTATTCATTGTTAAAATAAAAAAGACAAGGTTTATAACGACAGAAATGCATATTTATGTACACAGACCAATATGAACAGAACATTTTAGTATTGCATGTGTGTAGATACATTTGTTTACCTCAAAAACGCTGCAGATGGTACGTCTTCCACTTTGAATTTTCTCTAGCTTTATTTTACTATCTACAAGGAATATTCAATGCATACATATTTCTTGAGATTACACATTTAACATTTCGGTTATTTTTTTAAACTCCTCCTTCTACGGCCAGTACCGTAGTTCACTATGTGGTCATATCCTGCATAGACTAGAGGGCATTTTTGAGCTTTCCTGAGTAGGACCCATCTTTGTGAAGCTATAACTCAAAACCCTTTATCCAATCGACATCCTGCTCCTACTGCAGCAAGGTTATATCCTAATAAACTAAAATCTAGAATATGAAGATGATCCCTCAATACACTTCTTTTGTTGAGCCCCTGACATTTTGGGGGGGAAAAAATCTGAAATTCAAAAATTGTTGATTTGCCCGTTGTTCACAGAGGTACATAATGTTATGAATTTCTTTGTTTTTTTGTTTTTCTTTTACAATACAACAGTTTTGAAGAGTATTCCAAAGTGTGTCTGTGTCTGTTTTTGCTGCCTGTTACATCGTTACATCTGTGTGTTAAAACTGTCAGTTGTCTTTTTGATTTGACTCCATCTTATGGTGTCTGTGTTAATGTTTCAGGAATTGTATTTGGTTCAGTCTGTAGACAACAAATGAGGGAATTTGAGTAAAAGTTTGAGAGTCATGTCGTTGTGTCCATGGGCAAGACACTTCACCCACCTCGTCTCCAGTGTCTGCGTACACTGGTGTGAATGAGAGTGTGAATGGGTGACTGGTCCCTTGATGTAAAGTGCTTTGAGCGCCTAAGGCAGGTAGAAAAGCGTTATAAACAGTATAAGTGACCATTTACTTCTCTCAACATTAATAGATGGGTGAAATGCCTAGCCTTAGGACGGAATGTGCAGCTACAGTACCAGTTTTGTCTGCAGTGACGCATCCATGGCACACACCACACCCTGCCAGGAAACAGGTTGTTTTCTGTGCCTGAGGGTGGTGTTAAGAAATTGTCAGTTGGCTAGGATTGGCCTCGTGAAAGTGTCTCACAGTTCACTTGAGAATATGCAGGTAACTTATCTTCTGTACAAAGATATTTTTTGAGGACTGACAATAATTTTGTTGTTTGTGTGTAGAGATTATATTCAGCACTTGACTATGGACCAAGCCAGGGCAGTAAAGGTGAGCCAACTTCACTTATAATGTAATCTTAGAATGTTTCATTTCAGCAGAATTTTTCATCCAGAATATTTAAAATTCTGCTTCGACTACTGTCCCCTTAATGAATCAAGTTTTATCGAAAGAGTCACAGGCCCTGATTTTGTGTGTATAAACGCAGAGTATAGCATAACTTTTTGTGCTTTGTAGGAGCGCACTTTAAAAGGTCTTGTAGCCCCCCAACTTGCATTAAAGTGGGATGTAAGTGGGGAGGAGAAACACCCATGACCAATGGTGGTGTTATGTGCAACAGTCTCTTTCCTCCAACCAAATTCCGCAGCTGGGAAGGGGGTGAGGGCGAGGGAGGGGAAGGGAGAGGGGTTGTGGAGGAGTGAGGGGTGGCCGCTGACTGCTCTGCTTTGCGACGACAACACTGGAGGTCGCCATTGCGCCGCCATTGCTGTAGTACCTCCATGTGGCCGCTAGTCCCCCATTGGAATGCATTGGACTTTAGACACGTTAAAAACACTTTAATGCCCGGTGCCTAATGTTTTGGAACTGTCTAGAGCTAGATATTCCTCCTGTGATTACGCTGGGTTAGACACAATCAGAGGCACCGGGCTGGTTATCGTAGGATAAATTTTAGAAATCTCGTACTTAACGGGGGTCTGACTGTTAGCATTGGAGCTGCGCGAGCTACACGTCATGCAAGGGCCGAGTCTACAGTGAAGATCCCGCCCTTATGCCCTTATTAGGAACATGCTTCGTCAGAGCTGGGGAGGAGGAGCCTGTAAATCGGCCATGATTTCCCCCTCGAACGTGGTCATTATGGTAAACGGGGAGGAGTGAGTAATGACGGTCTATTAATATGTCTATGGGGTGAACATGTGCTTTTGTTTTGGTCGCGATTATGGCCGACCGTGCCACAGCGGGACCAGCTGTTGCTACATCTCTTTCTCTCAAGACACGAACATTGTTTTGCTCACTATGGGGTAGGGATGTCAAAATTAACTGGTTTTACGACTACCACGATTATAAAAGGACGCAGAAGGTTATTCCGTACGAATTTTAGAAGCCACGGTTTACCGCGGAAATTTTTCACGTTCACGTACGTTAATTATGAGATGATGAAGGTGAACAAAAGACAGTGTCAGATGTGTATGGGTGGTGATTAGTGTTTATGTGTTAACCTGTGCTCTGCTCGTCTCTGTGTCCAGTGCCTTTTTGAAATATTCATATTCAAATATATTGCTTTCAGCTTAATTGGTTGTATTTTTGTTGGTATTGTAAGTATTAGGTTATACCTAGAGTTGTGCTCAAAAGTATACATACCCTGGCCGAAATGTTGATTTTTGGGGGGGGGGGGGGGGGGGCATTTTTTAGAGAATATGAATGATAACACGTAATAAAATAAAATAACTGGACGACGCCGAGAAGTGTACCATCTGACACGAAGCTGAGTTATTTCTGATATTGGACATCTCGTCGGGCACTATCCTGCTTATACCTTGGTCCCACAAACTGAAACTGTTCATTGGGGCCTGTTTGCTTTTCTTTTTTTTTAAGTCCCAGGCAGGAGTTATTTCACTTTTTAAGCTTTTTACCTGAAGCTAGTTCCAGCTCAGTTGTTTATCTTTACTATGGAAACAGCTTTAGTGGAGTGATATAGAACATGATTTAACTGTTGGTGTAGATCAGGGGTGTCCACACTTTTTTCACTGAGGGCCACATACAGAAAAATATACAAACAACTGGGCCGCACTCAGTAGAGGTCCGATATATAACTTCATCGCTGTTGTATTACAGTTAGCAAAATCAATAAAATGTTAACTGTGCTTTTTTAATTGAATATGCTTTAAGTAAAAAAAACAGCCTTCATCACAGCTTGCTATTAATGGATTTTCATTTTTTTTTTTTTTTTTTTTACAAAAGAATAAAGGTAAAAGCGAAATAACTCACCAGCACAGACTGAGATGTATAGCTCAAAGTAACTTAACATGAATCGCTTCAATATTGTTAACAGCAAAATACTGTGTGAGAAAAATATTTAACTGACCAGGTAAACAGGGCAATGTTTAAAAAATGGTAATTTACCATTTTAAGCAATAGGGGAAAATAGACTAGTGTCATCCTAAATCCGAGTCTGACAGTGGCTTAGTGGATAGATGGGAGCATCATCCGGGAATTTTTACTGGGCAACGCCCCCTTTTGGGGGTATCGAGAGTTTAAAATGTCATTAGTGTGTATGTGAAAAAGTGACTATTTCTCGTTCGGAGGATAAAATATTCCAAACCAGTGTCAGAACTACAGGACAATGTCCGTTCTTGATCACAGACGCATCAAGTCACTGTCAGAAGACGAGTGGAAGATTTTTTATTTTTTGTGGACACTTATATGAGCGAGTTTATCGATCACTAGCATCTGTTATGTCCATGTCAGAGCTCATTACTGAGGAAACAGCTCCCCCTGGTGGCCGTGTATTATGCACTTTGTGTAACGTCTTTAATCGGTAATTATTCAAACTCATCAAACCTGTTCAGCATTCGGCCTAATTAATGATTCTCTCGGTTTTAAAGTAGTAGTAGGTTAGCTGCTGAAGGAACCATTTGCTCTCATAAGCTACAACTACATCGTAGGCTGTATGATTTTAATTTAATGATAATATAAAAGCAACAGACTAAAAGCTGAAGCTGTAGTGACATTATAAAGCATCCAGCGAAAAAGTTACACAGGCAAATGTCACAGACAAGTCCTGATCACAGGGGGTTTAGCAGCTCAGTTTGAAAACGTTAACCGTCTTCTCTGTGAATTATCTGAAACAACAGGTCACTTCCATGGCTTCCTTTTCACGTTCGATAATTAAATAAAACAAAGAAAAAGTTTTTCATGTGTAAATTAAAAGTTTTCAGACGATTTCCTCATTCATTCCAATGTACGGAGCTTTTGTTTTCCCCCTAAAAGGGGCGTTAACCTTTTGGCGCCACTGATGTGATGTGGATGTTGCTCCATCTATAGTGGTTCTGACACAAAGGGACAGGCCCCAAAGTGATAATAATTGATAATATAATTTAAAATTAAAAAAAATATATATATTTTTTTTTAAATATTTTTAGAATTTTGTAGTGGGCCACTTAAAAATGGGCCGTAGTTTGGACACCCCTTGTAGATTATCAGAACTAACCTACACCCTCCAGCCAATCAGAATTGAGTATTCACCCAGACCATGGTATAATCATAGTTAGTGGTTGTGTGAAGCCATTTATTTAGTTTACGCTTTTTAAATCATAATGATAATTGAAACTGCCAAAATGACCCTGATTAAAAGTTTACATAACCCAGTTCCTAATACCGTGTATTGCCCCCTTTAACATCAATGACAGCTTGGATTCTTTTGTGGTAGTTGTGGATGGGCCTCTATAGCCTTCATAGTTCGTTGTTCGCTGTTTCTTTTCATTTTTATTTGCCTTGGTGTGGCAGGACGAGCGGTGATGGTATCTAAATTAGCAGAATGTAAATATAATAAATAAACAAAAAGGACAACGTCACCGGAGAGAAGGCTCCGGACCTCTAAAAGGCACGTAGGTTAGTTCATTGACAAAGGACATAAGATGTTCCAAAAGTATATATGACATTTATTATCTCATATTAGTCATTTCATTTAAAATCTTTTCTTCACATTTCATTATGAGCTCGTATATGTCATAGATGTTCATAGTTTGTTTACAATTGGTTGCAATAACATAAAAGTCTATACACACAGATTCTCATCGCGTCTTACAAAACTTTGAATGACGATCCCACAACAACTGCGGTTGAGTCGAGTAGTGAAAACAAAAGCGTGTACTGGGTTGATTCGATACATGCTACCTTCAGCTATTGAAGATGGCGCCAGTGTGTGCGGCCCGCTGTCTCTCTCCCAGGGCGTTAGCTGTATTTTTATTGTTTTTATGGATTGTCACATCCAAAGTCAACTCTCTGATTGTGTATGATCGCCAAACGCTTTTGAATCTTCGTCCTCCACTTGATGATGTGGTAAAGTTTGAGCACAATGGCCAGAAGACTTTCTCTGCTCCACTCCTTTCTGGCATACCGGCTTACCTGCGCCACGGGCCAGCTCTTCCTCCGGGCAGAGCACGCAGACGCCGGGGGAAACGGAGCGGTCGTCTGGTGAAACTGAGAGCGATGTCCCGCACTCTGTTGCGTCTTTTGGAGAATATTGAACCGGATTATCATCGTTTCATCCCGTGGCGCACCCTGGATCCTCCTTCTCCTTGCCTGATTCAGCTGAGTTCGGATGCGATCTCCCCGACTCGCCCTCTGCGCTTTCGTGTTCCTGAGCGGCGTGGAGTAAACGCCCGTAACCTGCGTTCGGTGTGCCTGGCTCCTCCTGCGGCTACTGCCCCAGCCTGGGCTACAGCCAAGATAGCATTGGTGAATGCTAGGTCGTTGGCCAACAAAACGTTCATTCTGAAGGATTTCTTCTTAAACCTCAAGCTGGATTTCTTGTGCGTCACAGAGACTTGGATGGCTGTTGTTGAGTCTGCTGCTTTTGCTGAACTTATTCCCCCCGAGTGCGCTTATTTTAATTCCCCGAGGATAACTGGTCGGGGTGGTGGTGTAGCGACACTTTACAATAACAGCTTTACATGTAAGCAACTCACACTGACGGCGTTGTATTCGAGCTTTGAAATAAATGTATTTGAACTGGGTTTGTCTCCGCGGATGTTGTGCGCTGTTGTGTACAGACCGCCTAAATATAATAAGAACTTTATCACGGACTTTGCTGACTTTCTTTCCGAAATAATGCCCAAATATGATCAAGTTTTAATTGTGGGGGACTTTAATATACATGTGTGTTGTCCTGATAAGCCACTGGCAAAAGACCTCCTCAATCTTATTGACTCTTTTAATCTCGCTCAGTGTGTTTCTGGGCCGACTCAGGAACGTGGGCACACGCTAGACCTGGTTTTAACACACGGCTTTAGTGCCTCCAATGTGACTGTTCATGAGGCTTTCTTTTCTGATCATATGCCAGTTGTTTTTGATATTCCTGTCTTGTGCAAGGTGGTTGAACCATGCGCGGCAGTGTCGTGTAATTAACCCTTGCACTGCTGCGCAGTTCTCCAGCGTCTTCCTCCAAAACCAGGTTATGGCTCATTCGGGGTCTAGGCACAGAGATGCAGATGTAGAGACACTTTGTTCTCACTTTAATTCACTATGTCAAAGCTCTTTGGATGTAGTTGCCCCACTCAAGACAAAGCTCCCCAAGCTCAAAAGTGAACCTTGGCTGAATGAGGCAACACGCACTGCCAGGCGTGATTGTAGGAGAGCTGAGCGAAAGTGGAAGAAGGACAAGCTACAAGTTTCTTTTCAGATCCTTCAAGAAAGCTGGTGCACTTATCAAAAAACTGTGAAGCATGCAAAAACTAAGCATTTTTCCAACATTATTCTATCAAACAGTCATAATCCTCGTATTTTGTTTAAAGGATCTGTATCATGCTATTTTAGCCATTCCAAAGTAAAGTATAGGCATATATATGATATATTGTACCTCTATCACTATGGAGTACTCATTTTTGAGAGAAATATAAGTATTTTGGGGGTATTTTCCCTACCCGGAAGATAAGACGCTTCGATTCAGTTAACTCCGCCCCTCTCTCTGCTCATTCCACATTTGCAGTATTATAAATATAAATATCGCTGCAAAAAGTGAAGTTACTTCACATAATGCAGTTATAAGGAGTTGACATGTGCAAAGCAGTTTCATAAATGGCTAACACACATGCTAACACACACGCTAACATGCGTTTTGATTGACTCACCGCTCAGTTTGGACTCCCATGAGATCGCGTTGGTTATAAAAGTTATAAAAGTTAATCCACTTTGATTCTGGCCAAGGTTCACCAAGCATCCATCAGGTTGGTTGATATAGTAGCTAGCTTAATCCCGGAAAGAAATTCCAACTTCTGGCGAGTGCACTCTTCTTTAGGAAGGTTGAATAGGCCTGTTCCTCTCGTAGCCAAACGCGCATCCGTGGCATTATCGGTAAGAAAAAAGAGCAGGCGGTGTCCAGAGTAGGTTAGAAAGAGCTCAGTCTTCAAAAACAACACTTATGCTCGGATCCATGGCTCCTCCAGCCGTGGGTGCGCTTGATTAGCGTCGTGGGACAGCACAGACGCTTCGGAGGGTTGCTGTTTTTTTTTTTTTTTTTTTTTTTTTTTCAAAAAAAAAAAAAAAAAGAAAAAAAAAAGCTGTTTTATAAATTAAAATCAGGCCGTAAGGCATTACATTACCGACGTAGAGCACTTCCGTTCCGCTGTGACGACACAACTGAACAGCTCAGTCGTTTACCAGGAGAGGGTGGAGCAGCTGCTCAGAGAGCAGGATTCAGGAGGATTACTTAGAACTGCGTGAATGAAGCCAAAAACCGCTCTGGGGGTGTTTTGATAAGGAAATAGCATAACAACATGGCTAAAAGCTCCAAAAAGTCGATTTTGCATGATATAGGACCTTTAAGACTATTGACGGTGTGCTTAATGCTCCCAGACCATCTTTAATGGAAACCTCAGTGGAATTATGTGAAAGGTTCTCAAGCTTCTTCATTGAAAAGGTAGAAAATACCAGGGCTTCCATTGTACTGCCCACTTCTGACCCATCCATCCCTTTTTCTTGTACTGCTGTTTTTAATAATTTTGCGCATGTTAGTCTGCCCTTTTTGAGCGATTTAGTTGGTCGTATGAAATCCTCTGGTTCACCATTCGATGCACTTCCACCCAGACTTCTTAAGGAAGCTTTTCCCACTATAGCGCCATTTGTTGCTGACATTATCAATGGTAGTTTAACTACTGGGACGGTCCCCACTTGTTTTAAACATGCTGCTGTTCAACCCCTGATTAAGAAGCCTGTCCTTGATTCATCCATTTTAACAAACTTTAGGCCCATTTCAAAACTCCCCTTTCTTTCCAAGGTGTTGGAGAAAGTGGTCTACGGCCAAATAAAAACATTTTTGGAGGAGTCCAACATTCTTGAGACGTTCCAGTCAGGATTCAAAAATCGTCACAGCACCGAGACAGCCCTGCTAAGAGTAATTAATGATGTGTTTTCAGCCACAGACTCTGGCCACTGTGTTGCACTTGTCCTGCTTGATCTAACCGCAGCCTTCGACACAATAGATCATCAGATACTTCTGTGTCACTTGGAGAGCTGGGTGGGAATTCGTGGTAGTGCCCTTAAGTGGTTTAGGTCCTACCTTACGCACAGGAGTTTTTGTGTTCGAATCGGGAGTGTAGAGTCCGCCACTGCTCCCATAAAATATGGTGTGCCCCAGGGCTCTATACTTGGCCCTCTTCTGTTCTCACTGTACCTCCTGCCACTTGGGTCCATCTTGCGTAAGCACAATGTTGCTTTCCATCTCTACGCTGATGACAGCCAGATTTATGTACCATTGGAACATGGCAATGGATATTGTACAAAGCAACTTTTGAAGTGTATTGAGGAAGTTCAAGAATGGATGTCACTCAGTTTTCTCCATTTAAATGACAAAAAGACTGAGGTCTTGCTGCTCGGCCCAAAAGATGCCCCCTCCTCTTTTGTGGATTTGGGTCCCTTAAGAGAACACTTAAAACCAACTGTGACAAACCTTGGTGTGAAGTTGGACAGTGCTCTGAAGCTTGACGCCCAGATTAGCTCTGTTGTAAAGTCCAGCTTTTATCAGCTCAGGCAACTGTCCAAGGCAAAACCGTTTGTTCCCCAGTATTTATTTGAGATTTTAATTCATGCTTTTATCACAAATCGTTTAGATTACTGTAATGCACTTTATGTCGGACTCAATCAGTCGTCTCTCGCTCGACTTCAACTTGTACAAAATGCTGCTACTCGGCTTTTAACTGGCACCAAAAAGCGAGAGCACATTACACCCATTTTGAGGTCATTGCACTGGCTCCCCATTTCATATTGTGTTGAGTTTAAGATTCTTTTATTTGTTTTTAAATGTCTTCATGGTCTTGCTCCTCAGTATCTGTCTGACCTGCTGCAGCCTTATACCCTGCACGCTCCCTGAGGTCAGCAGATATGTCCTTGCTGGTTGTTCCCAAAACAAAAAGGAAAACCAGAGGCGACCGCTCTTTCGCTGTTGCTGGTCCAAAACTGTGGAACGCACTGCACCTGCACCTTAGACAGACAGTCTCTTTACACTTGTTAGTGTAATGCGGGTCAGTGAAATATAGAATGGTGCAATATGGGTCAGTGCAATATTAGGTCTGTCAGGTTATGTGCAATATTGGGGTTTGTGCAATACAGTCGATGCTTTCCGTTACTGTTTTCTATATTGTCCTTTGCTGTCCACTCTTTTTATTGTTTGTTCTAACAAGTGATCACTGTACTCGTCCTTGTCTCTCTGTACATAGTCTGTATATAGTGTCTCTGTATGTTTTTACTAACTTATGCTTAACACCAACCTGCCAGGGGGTCTGCAGATGGAAATTAGCCTAAGGCTATAATCTGGCATATTTACATTTGTGAAAATGTTCATTAATATGTATTGTCCCTCCTTTTCAAATAAACTAAACTAAACTAAACTAAACTTTTTAAATCCTCTCGTAAAACGCACCTTTTTCCTTGGCTTTTAACACAACCTGAGAAGTTTGACTTTTGAATGTTTTGTATTTGTTTTTACTGTTCATTTGTTTATTAAGGTAATTTTTACTGCTGTGTTCAGCACTTTGGTCGATGTTGTTGTTTTTAAAGTGCTTTATAAATAAAGTTGGATTGGATTGGATTGGATACATGACAATGCAAGCACATAGACCTTCGCTGTAGAGCTGTGTAACTAATAAAGTAACTTGTAATCTAACTTAGTTACTTTTAAACTCAAGTAATCAGTAAAGTAACTAAGTTACTTTTCAAAGGAGTAATCAGTAATATATAATTTTCAAGTAATCTGCTCATGACTCAGAAAGCAGAAACGCCAGATTCATTATGATTTTAAAACAGTAAACTCAGTTGTTTGACCATAAATGGCTTCACACAACCACTAACTAGGAAAAAAGGGAGGGAAAAAAACTTGTTGTATTATCGTTCATATTTTATGAATAATAGCCAGGATATGTAAACTTTTGAGCACAACTGTATATGTAGTTATGGTTTAAGTTTGGAATAAAAATGGAATTTATCAAAGGTAGGAGGCAATTCAGTATATGATTTTATTATGCATGATCTACTGTCATGTGTAACACATTGCATTGCTGTAAAAATGCCCACATTTTCTCTAAAGCAAAAATATATATATAGCTTTTTTTTGCAACTTTTCTTTAGCAGTCAGGGGCAGAACGAGATTCAAGCAGCAGAATCAATAACATTTGATTAGTTATTGGTTATTTTTTAAACTAAGTCTTAGATTCTCTTGAATTTTATTTTGAGGAGAATATATTAATAATATATTTTCTTTTTCTAGCAGAAGAGCCTATTGGTAAGTGTGTAAGCATGTACTTACAGTAGGTGATGTGTATTGTATTAGTATTTTCCTATTCCTTGTTTTTCTTGATTCCATAGTTGGAGACAAAGATGCTACATGTGAGTAAACATTATAAATACATTAAAGGGTAGTTTTTAGCAGAATTGTAATTTCCTTTTGTTTTGTTTTTAAAAGCACATCCGACTCAATGTAAGTACTCCCTCTTGGGGGCTTTTATTGTCTGTGTTTTGAGAATATAGGGTATTTCAGTAACAATTACACCAAAAATATTTGTGACACATTTTGTACTCATAACAGGAGAATAACTGTGTTTTCCTTCAATGTCTTTAGTGTTTGAAGAACCTTGGAGGGATATTGACTGGGGGTGAGCTATACATTTGACAAAACAAGCATAATATGCACTTGACCTGTACTGCCACACATAAGTTTTGATTTAACTCGACATGGAATCGAAACAAAACCCAAAACAAAACCTTTGAAATGTTATAATAAAATGAAATAATATTAAAGGTCCTATATCATGCAAAATCAAGTTTTTGGAGCTTTTAGCCATGTTGTTATGCTATTTACTTCTCAAAAACACCCCCAGAGCGTTTTTTGGCTTCATTCACGCGTGTCTGAGTAATCCTCCTGAATCCTGCTCTCTGAGCAGCTGCGCCGCCCTCTCCTGTTAAACGACTGACTCGTGACACTCTGGCACTTCCTATTTGACACTCTGACGTAAAATACGTCAGACGTCTGTAATGTAATGCCTTACGGCCTGATTTTAATTTATAAAACTGCTTTTTCATTATTTCTGCCTGAGTGTCTGAACAAAGTCATTTTTGCGCCAAAGTTGTGAAGAAGTTAGATCGGGCCCAAAAAATCAAGCCCGACCCGACCCCGCAGGCATAAAGCCCAATTAACTTGAATTGTCGCCTGAGCCCGAAACAAACCCGACATAAAGAATTATTTATTTATGGCTCGGCTAGGAGCATCTGTGCAGTGCATTCAGCAGCAGCAGCAGCAGCATGTGTGAGAGGTACAGGTGCAGGCAGCAGTAGCACACATACCTGGGCAGTCCGAGAGATGTGCGCGACGTGGGGCAGGTTACGTGTCCCTAACCCCTCATTCACTACATAGGCCCGCGCTATATAGTCCACTGATTCTGTTGGCTATTCGGACAGAAGCCCACCGACGTACAGATTTATTTATTTATTATTTAATTTTCTGAATGTATTTATTGTTACAAACGTTTATTTTATGAAACGGAACAACAGTTTTGGCACTTATACAGGCATTTTATTTGACATTTAAATTATAATTAAAACTATCATCCAAAAAAATAAAATAAAAATAACAAATCACTCCAGTGTTAGCTCAAAGACGTGCAGAAAGTACTGTAGGTCAGAGGCCGGTGTCCGGAGCGCCAGCAGAATGAGTGACTACATCTGCTAAAAGTTCACTAAACTCCGGGACAAATGTATTTCTGCGATAAAGACCAAACTCATGAGACAGGGGACTAATTATGGATAAATACGAGTCAGATACGTTTTATTTAACATGGATTTGACATGAATGGCTTGGATTATTTGAGAGGAAGCTATCGGTCATTTAACAGCTCAAGCTAAAGGTTAGCAGCTAACGTTAGCATTTTTCACTGTAACCGTTTATATTTAAGTAATTTATGATTAAGTTATTTATGATAAATACGCAACAAACAATTGAAACAGCTGATTTCATTCAGTCGTGTTGTTTTGTTCAAAGACCTGGCGCTGTCGGTCGTTCTTCTCCGACTTACGCAATGCATTGTGGTTATATTGACCCGTTTAGTGACCACCGCTGCTCACTACTTTTCAGAATGCATTGTGGGAAATTTTGAGTGCACTACTTTTTTCTCTCTGGACATTCGGACGCCCCTACAAAATGGCGTGATCACTATGTAGTCACTATATAGGGAATAGTGCGGACATTCGGACACAGCTAAAATCTCTGTCTCCTCTTTGCCGTCTCCTCTTTTCTGTCTCTCTCTCCTCCTCCTCCCCCTCGTTGTTCATAAACAGCGTGCTGCATTTACAAAAGCTACTTTTTACGCCCTAACAGGAAATTTTCACTTTTCTACTTTTTGAAAAATAACAGAATCATGTATCATTTTACTTTCACTTCACAGTTGTCTGTTACTTGTGTGTGAACTTTCAGTAAACAATCTTTACGTTTAGGGTTGTAAACATGACAAAATGTGCAAAAGTTCAAGGTGTATTAGTACTTTCGAGAGGCACTGTATGCGTTGCCCTATTGTTATTGTATGGGTTTTCTTATTAATATGTTTCCTCTCCCCTTCAAGCACGTAAAAAAAAAGTTTTGTTTTCACATTTTCAAAGTTTCGAAAAAAAAAAAAAAAAGCGCCCCCTGAAAAAAAAGACCCAAAATACCTGAAAATTTGAGTTTGTCGTAGACGAAAACAATTCGGCACAGTGATTGGTCAACTGAAGCAAACAAAAAATACATTACGCGGTTGCTGGGTAACCAACAGTAGAGCGGCCATATTGGCCAGAATGAGCTACCTGGCGGCGCATTTGAACCCAGCGACACCCCGGTCGCTCCAGATCATCTACCCAAGTGGGACATTAAAAGATGTTAAAAACTTTCTAATACGATTAACGATCTTGTCATTGCAACGCCATGAATTTCGCGTATGTTTTCGGTGCTCGTTGTCACCCTTGAAAGAGGGTAACTCGCACACACTGTGGCCGATTTGAGTGTAACTTGAATCATTGGTCGAGTCCTCGACCCCGGATGTTGTAATATAGGGAATTTGAAAATCAGAGCACCAAATAAAATTTATGGGAGAATGGAAATGAGCTTTGTCATAGACAAAAATAATTTGGCACAGACGTCTGTCACATGACCTCGATCAAAAAGTCCCAGGTTCGATTCCCCAGAATCGATTCCCACCAGGGACGGAGCCGTTCTGTGTGGAGTTTGTATGTTCTCCCCATGTCTTGGTAGGTTTCCTCCGGGTACTCCGGTTTCCCCTGCCGCTAAAAACATGTACAATAGGGCAGGATGAATGAGAGTGTGTTTGAGAGTGCGCATTGGTGACGACGGATGGAAATTAGCCCACGGCTACAATCCGGTGTGGCTTGTTTACATGCATGAGACTCATGTATGTGCATTACCATGCACCCTCGGTTATTGTGGCAGTGTGCGGCAACAGGCCAATGGTTCCAAAACGACCCTCACCTAACCCTCCTAAGCCCAAACAATAAATATGTTAAAAATCTAAATTACACAAAATAAGACTGACAATATCTAAATTACACAAAATAAAAACATGGTAAAACATAGCAGAGGACGCACTATCACTGCAAATCCGCAGCGCGGTTATGGATCTGCTACGACTGCAGTTTCTAATTGGCTAGTTTTGGCTGAGTCAAAACTAGCCAATTCATTTCATTCAGTGTATTATATTATGCATTTTCCAATTGAGTTGATGGATAGCATAAACAAGAAAACATACTGCTGTGACGTACAGATGTCATACATGTTTGTATGACATGTAATACCAATGAAGGATTCTGATGTGCATGTTCCCCAGGAGGACCAGCCCAGGAGATATGCTCCCCGATTTTGAGTAACTGGGTACTGGTGTGGCAAAGTGGTTAGCAGGCCATGAAGCAGAATTGTTACCTTTTGATATAACCCTGCCTAACTTTAGACAAGTGGCCGCGTAAGTGGCCCGGACTTCGGTGCAAACCTCCAGGCGCACTGTACGATCCAAAAAGACGCTGAAGTGACGAGCCAGGCAGTGTGTCATGGCCAGCTCAAGAGGTGGTAAACACGGCCGATTAGTAGATGAAATTTGGACATTAATGTGGATTTACCTGGAGCAAGAGGAAGACACAGCCACCACAAAAGACCCAAGGGTGGGTAAAAGTTTGCAAAAGAGAAAGGGATTGCTTTTATAGTCCACCAAGTAAGAGTAGCAGCATGTACGTACGGTTGCACAGTCAACTATTAGTGGACTATCACATGGTCCCACGGCTGCTTTAATGTCTATTCGACTAGTTGAGCCTGATATTTCCTTGGAGAAAAAAAACAAACTTGGAGAACATAGGTATACCCCTCCCCAGTGGTTCCCAACCGTTTTGATCTTGCGTAGTCTTTTTTGGTCTGTAGTCTTTAATTTCTACTCAAAGTACCCCTTAAGTCGAAGGTGCAGCCAATTATTAAGAAAAGCATCCACTGAAATCAGATTTATTTATATTTAGTTGAGTATTATGTTTGATAATGAGCTAAAAAGTGAAATCCACGTCTTACACCAGACAGACATAATTTAATATAACTTGTCTTTTAGAATAATTTTCAGTTTCACCTTATAAGATCTGAAATAGTTTCAAGTACCCCCAGCGACGTCCTTGCAGACCCCCTGGAGTCCCCGTACCCCTGGTTGAGAGACACTGCCCTACCCTACAGATGGCGTCATGGCAACATGTAAACAAATCCAACCTCCCTCTCTCTTGGTACAGCTGCATTTTGTTTGCCTTTTTCTGCGAACTGCATTTGTAGTTTCTGTATTCCACATTGTTTTACTGGATGGATTTGTACATCTTTGCTGTGTTTTTGTGAGGTTCGGTGGATTTTCTTACTGTAGAGAGTCTGTACTAGTCCTTAAGAAAGCAGTTATTTAAAAAATAAACAAACAACTAGCTTATGAGCTAAAGACATTTGAGACCTAAACATTTCTTCTTCTGAAACACTTGCGAGGAACCAAGAGCCGCCCACACCAGCAGCACAGTGGAAGCGTCACAAAAGGAGCTACAGGAAACAAAAAGGGACACATGAGGAGGTATCCGGGCAAGATTTGCAGCTAAGCCACACAAGCCTTCTATCCCTACTATTGTTCTGGCTACTGGACGTTCACTGGAGAATAAGACAGATTAAATGCTAAGCTCTTCCCAGAGCTGCGCAGGAGGAGGAGGAAGGAGGAGGAGCTGACCAGTGCAGGACACCACGCTCTGAACCACAAATCCATGAGGCGATGCACCGTTTCAGAGGATCAGAGGCAGTTTCCTCTGGGTGCTACGGTTTCCCCTACCTCCAAAAACATGTTGGTCAGGTTGAGCCCCAGTGGCGGCGCGGCTCAGTCGCAGTGGGCTGTCTCCTCTAAAATAGCAGTAATATGACATACAGTTTATTATTTTGTCTTGTTTAGGAACAATGAGAATTTTAGAAAAGAGGTGATGGAGTACAAACCAGACAACGAGGAGGTGCAGCACCTGCGTTTCCTGTTGTATGGTTGGATCGGAGCTGGCAAATCCAGCTTCATCAACTCAGTAGCAACTACTCTTCTTGGCAGGATGGCTATTCCAGCAGCTGTCAACACCAGTGATGCCGCTGACACAAGCTTCACTGTCGAGGTTTCAAAACCTTTTATCATTCAAAATTGTGCAATTGAAGGCACTATTCTTAAATTTTTGCACATATGTTTCAGTACAAGACTCACAAAATAAAAAACAAAAGTTACTTTCCATTTGTCTTCAATGACATTATGGGACTGGAGGGTGACAATAATCACGGTGCAAGGACTGAGGACATCAAACTGGCCATGAAGGGACATATAAAGGATGGGTACAAGGTAACATTTTATTTTATTATTTATATAGGGACAGTACATTGAAATTAATGTCAGATTTTTACAAATAGTCAAATTAGACCAGAATATACTTGTTTTTCCCTCTTCATACCTGAAATAGATGGCCACGCAGAGAAATTTTAAAGGAACAGGCCACCGTTTTTACACCGTGTTCTTTACCTTAGCTTAGACAAAGGGGGCCTAGCCCGACACTCTGCTCCTTTGAACTCAGCCGTCGGAGGAGAGGACATGCCTGCTGGGTCCGAAGCTAAAGGGCTTTGCTACATATTGATAAAACCGTAGTTACGTTAGGTAACTGCCCAGCCAGCAAAACAATGTGGGCTCTGCATGGGTTTGCCCACCTGGGTTATAAGTGGGTTTGTCCGCAGTTTCCATGTGGGCCCCATGTGGGCCCCATGTGTGTTGGCCCATGTGGGCTGGACCTTTACAAGTCAAACTTAACCCTTTCTACTCTAAAGAGCCTGATCTGGCTCCAGTTATGGTCCCGGTATTTGGACGCAAAGGGACACAAGGGGGCGCACTTCCAACCTTCTCAGTGAAAATGTGAATTGACTTTCTTCAGAGTTAGACTTTAGGTCAGACACCATGAGTGACAGTAACATGACGCTAAATACAGTGTGCTCTTTGTTTCCAGTAAAAAGGCTGAGGCCTCATTGCTCTGCAGTCACAGACTGAGAAGTGATGATGAAGTCATGCTTTAGACAGACTTCAGACTTCTGCTGTAAGAGGAAATTCTGAAACTAAAGTATGTAGGAAATGAATTAAAAATGAATCACACAATTGATGCTTATAATGGTCAAACAAATAGCCATATATCATCTGACGTATGAATCATGTGTGTCACAGTTCCTCTGAGTCGTGGTGGGTCATGGTGGACCATGACAGATGTGGACAGGACTGTGGTAGATCTACTTTTACTTTGGAGAAAAATAGTCACTATAGTGACTGTGGTGAAAAAATTAACCTAATGAGCTTCTTCTTTAACATCTTTTCACATCAGTCCTGCTGCACCACGACTCAGAGGAACTGGGACAAAAATGACTCTACAGCAGATACAAATGACAAGGGTTTCTTTTTGTAGAATGAGAGAAATTAATTGACATTTTAACAGATATATTCAAGATTTCCACACCTATTACTAACACATATGTAAACGTCAATCTTTTGTTGTTACATCCAGCCGAAGTTTAATGTCTAACACAGAAGCTCCATGACTTCCTTCTTCACTTCTCAAGCAATGGGGCCTCAGCCTTTTTACTGAAAATAAAGAGCTCACTATTTAGCGTCATGTTACTGTCACTCATGGTGTCTGACCTACAGTGTAACTCTGCAGCCAATCAAATCACAGTGACTCAGAGTGGGTTGGGCTCAAATGTGACCAAACGCCAAGATCCAAACTCTGAGACTAAAATCATAAAACCAGAGTGAAAGGGTTAAGTTTGACTTGTAAAGGTCCAGCCCACATGGGCCAACACACATGGGGCCCACATGGAAACTGCGGACAAACCCACTTATAACCCAGGTGGGCAAACCCATGCAGAGCCCACATTGTTTTGCTGGCTGGGTGGGGTTTCTATTTCATATATTGCGGAGCCACACAAGGCACTGCACCAACAGTCGGCAACAGTCACCGCTGAGGACTGGCCCAGTGGAGAGCGGAGCCCTGGGCCATTCACCGCTCAGGACCGGCACAGTGTGTGTAGCAGACCGAGAACCAGAGCCAAGCTCGGGACCCAGACACGAGCTGGATGCATATCTGGCCAAGTGCAGAGCGCCGTGAGCTGCAGAGGGACCCACGCGCATACCTGTAGTCATTGTATGGGCGGAGAGACGAGGCACTGAAAACAAGTAATCTCTTCAAGCTGTTATCAATAGTTGACAGATAAGGGACTCTGACAGGCGACCAATCCAGCGCGTCGCTGTCTGCTGCTGCTCCACGCTCGAACCTGTCATAACAGTGGTTGAGTGGAGCTTGTCAAGAATTGTGACACAAAAGCCCTTCCATAGAATTCGGCACATATGGCGTGCCGTCATGGCACATGAGCGGTAACAGGCTGTCTCAACGCGCCGTTATCAAGGTCTTCCTCCACGCTTGATTCGGTCATAACAGTAGGGATGTCAAGATTAACCGTTTTACGATTACCACGATTATAAAAGGATGCGGTAGGTTATCCATAAGAATTTTAGAAGCCACGGTTTACTGCAGACATTTTCAGGCTGACGTACGAGCCGCTGCACGCCATAAACAGCATAAACTCACCGGTAGTTGAGCAAGGCAGAAGGACAATCTCCTCCAGTGTTGTATCCACCCAAAAACGATTGAAGTCAGCAGAGTGGGACCTCTTTAGGATCCAAAACATGACCAAGGCGTTGTTGTTGTCGATGGAACATCCGTTATGCAAACCCTGTCGTCAGAAAGTTGCAGCAAAAGGCGCTGATATCGGCCAACAGTTTATATTTGACAAAGGATTATCTTGGAGATAATCCTTCGCTGTAAATGTCCAGGTCAAGGTAACGAACTGCATAATTCCCAGAAAAGTTGTCCAGATGTTCGGAAATAGCCACAACTGGCTCAGGATGTAAAGAAAAAGCTAACGTGCTCCGCTCTGCTTCAGCGTAACAGAAAGGAAAGTGAAACCGCGCACATGTGGAAATCAGCTGTTCAAAAGAGTCTCCTTAGTCATTTTGTAAACACGTTTCATTCTCTGTTCATCAAACATCTGACAAATAATTAAGCAGCAGCAGAACTTTAGAGAACAGGAAACCGAGCCTAGACTGTGACCTAATAATGTATAGTAAAATAATTATGATAATTATGGTCATTATAAAGTAGTAAAGTTGACATTGTTTGTATTATTCAATGTAGGCCTATTTATTTTAATGCAAAACAATATTAAATGTTTACAAGATCAAGTATTAAAAGCTTTTTAAAGACAAAAACTAAAAATATCAGTTCTTTCCTTTCATTCGGTTTCATAAAATCGCAAAAAAAATTCAAAAAATTGAATTCGTGACACCCCTACATAACAGTGGATAGCGGAACTTGTCAAGAATTTTGACACAAAAGCCCTTCCATAGAATCCGGCACATACAGCCAAAGAGTAGCGTCTCGGAACTCTCTGCGCTGACACTCATACAGCAGGCGCATGATGCTGTGGCCGAAGATGCAGAGCCAGCAGGGTGGGACTCAGTGATGGACTTCAAATTGTAAATCCAGACTCGTTCCTGCATATTTAAGTACTGAACAATTTTACACCTAATCTTTGTTCCAGTTCAATCCTATATCTCCAATCTCTGAAAAGGACCCTCATTACAACCCACATCCCAAGCTCGATGACAAAGTGCATGTGCTGGTCTGTCTGCTTGATGTCAGCAGTCCAGAAATTCACCCCCTTGTGCTCAAGAAGATGAAAGAAGTCCGGGAGGCCGCCCGAGATCTGGGTATACACAAACATGATACTAATCTGACTTTCAGTCACTTGATTTCTCTTTATTGTGCATGTCAATGTATATGGATTGTTTTCAGGAATTCCTCAGATAGCTATTGCTACACACGCCGATGCACTGTGTGAAGAAATTGAGAAGAACCTCCTCAATGTCTACAAGAGTAAGGCTCTGAAGAAAAAGGTGGGTGGGATCCATTAAGCCTTTTACAAACATGCATGTTCAGACAGCTCATTGAGAAGAGCTGCTTATTTACACAGTAAGTCAGCTATTCCCACCCGGAGGAGTAACTAATACATGCATTTCTCTCCTTCGAGAAGAGTGAGCTCCTCGTAAACCCTCGTGCACATTATCAGTTATGTGTGCTCCAAATTCTCAGTGTGATTATGGTGCGTGCTTGTGGATGTTTCGTGAAAATATCAGCATTTATATTGCCCTGACTTTGAAGAAATGTCTTCAGTTCGCCTTGAGTTGTTGCTGCTGGGCTATTAAAGCATCATCCCTCGCTTGTCGCTCTTCTTTTGTTCATATGCAAAATCCCAAAGTACCATGGGCTTTTTTGACATGTACAACATAAGCAGAAGAACAGCCATCTACAAAAGCCACGGATAAACCGTACACATTGTTTGAGCAAGGCTTTAATGATTGGAGTGGAGATTACCTTAATAATGTTGACCTGACAGTGTTTTATATGTTCATTTTTCACTGGCTTAAATTGTAAAAACAAATACTTAATGAAACATAGGCCCAAGCGGCGATACATGTCCCAACAACGGACAACAACAGAAACAAAGTGCGAGGGAAGGGTAGACCAACCTATCCTTACAAATACCGATCTGCACCCTTTGCCCTGCACAAACCCCTTCCCTTCTACCTCAACTGTAAAATTGTTGAAGAAAATGAGAACTAACCTTACAATTTCTGTGAAAGAAAGTAAATCCTATTCAAAATCATTTTCTGTTTACTTTGGAAGTTCCACTGTCTCTCTTCTTTGCTCATTTTGCAATCTTACAGACTATCACTTTAAAGTAGGCTATTTTACTGTTTTTTTTAAGTATTTGGAATGTTCTTTCTTGTAAAATATCCACACTTTCGTCAGTTTAGCACATAGCTGATTAGCTGTTGTATGCCAAGTGTGTGATATAAATTTAATTGCGCTACAGATACATTTTTCAGCTATCATTAGTATATAGAGGCAGATGATGTGATGTCCATATAATGAGTTTTACCAAATTGCTACACATGAATTGTGAACAGTAATAACTGTCATGCATGTAGGGGTCATTTAGAGTGTTTGCAAATGTTTTACTCTCTCATTTACATACCAGGTTTGAAGTCCTATTACTGTAATATACATATGCAATTTCAAATAGTAAATTTGCTCATCATGCTCACAAAAAGTTATGTTATTTTCCAGCTTGCACTTGCTAATTAGCACCTGTCCTGATAAATTACCCTCTGAGGGTTTAATAATTGTGAACCATTGTAATGTGCATTTCATTTGTCTGTGCAGATGACAGAGTTCAGTAATGGAGTTGGCATCCCCCTGCAGTGCATCATGGCTGTGATGAACTACTGCAATGGCAAAACTAAGATTGACCCAAACATGGATACACTTATCCTCACTGTTCTCAAACACATGATTGATTTTGGAAACGACTTCATTGAAGAGATTACTCAAACTTAGCCAGGTCTGCCCTGGGCAGAGTGCACAATAAACAGGGTATTATGGTATCGACGGTGTTGGCAATGCTGATGACCAATATATGGGCTATGGGTTATGTTTAGTGTTTGAAATACTGGAGTAATCAGTTTATTTTCTTGTTGTAAAGTAACTTTTCATTTAGGGCTTAATAGTTGTGTGAGAAACACCTGACCCAATAATGCTACATAATAATTTATTATAAAATTGTGTCAAAAATATTTTGAACCAAATTTAAAATCCTATCACAAAGTCTGTGTATAGCCAAGACATCCTGACTCACACTGAAGTAGTTCTTAAAATACATTTGTTGTTGTTTTTGTCCTGGGATCAAACAATCAATTCTGGCCATGAGGGATCTACAATATGAGCTGTGCCTTATAAACAAAGTAGCGCCGTGTATCATTGGTCCTTTTAATTACCTCAAAATAAAACAAACAAAATGACTTGAATTTCAATTTTAAAAGTCAGTGAAACCAAAATTTAATGAAGCAATTTCTGTCTTTGATTTTGTAATTGCAAAATAAAAACAATTGTGTTAAAAAAAGTGATGTATATTTAATTTTGAATACATTAACATCTCGCATGATGTATGTGTAAGCTCTCAGTCGTACAGGGGTTGTCCATCTTAGAACAAGGTTCTTGAGTCATCGACAGCTTTTCCAGCGGACGAGCTGGAAACCCCTCGGAGCCTTCTGGATGAGAGGAGAAACGTCCTACACTTCAACTACAGAGTACAGGAGATGACTGAAGAACCTTCTAACAATTTTCACATGATGCAAAGACTGTGTATGCGAACACTTCTTTTGAGGCAATATTAGCCAATGTGTGAGTGAAAATTGTATTAAAACATAGCACCAGAATCGTGTACTTTGATTTTGTTTTACAGGCCTATGTGGTGCCACAATAATTTCTATATCGACTTATTGCTCAATAAGTAAAATGAAGGACAGTGACATTTTTTGACTCCATAAATGCCCAACAGTGCATGCACGTGCAGCTTGAATGCTTAAAGCCACACCCAATAAATACAATAAAATACAATACTACAAATGTTTTTTTTAATAAATGACCAAACAAAGACGAAGAACTTTATTTACATAGCGCCTTTCACGAACATAGTCATAAAGTGCTTCACATGAGACATTGTGTGTTTGCTGTGAGTGGCTCAGCTCTCTTCAGACCTGACTATAACTGTGTCATCCAAATCCATTCTTAATTATCCACTGTAAAAAAGAAAGAAAAGGCATTATCTGTGTTTAGTTTCTCAAGAGCATGTTTTGTATTGCTGGCAACAGTATAATACAGAATGTTATACGCAGTGTGCCTTTAATTACAGGAGATTGAATGCACTGAAGCACTGAAGTTCCATCCTTTGGTCTCCCTATGCGTAAAACTAGACCTCACCTTCTTAAAGGGAGGCCGCAATTAAGGTTAAGGTATAGTTTATTGTCCCCATTGGGAAATTTGTCCTCTGCATTTGACCCATCCTTTGATGCCACTGAGGCAACCCATAAGGAGCAGTGCAGCGCCCGGGGACCCATCTCCAGATGCGGAGCAAGGGTTGATGGTCAGTAGGATTCACCTATTGTACATGTTTTCAGTGCATTTTTTAAAATCTTTTCATCCTTAACCGTATTAACGCACATATCCACACCATTTATAGATTGTGACATTAGGATAGGATAGGTCTTTATTGTCATTGCAAAATTAATCACAATGAAATTCATTTTGAGAGCCCTCCCTTGCATAACAGCATGAAAAACATAAAACATCAAGAAAAAATCTGTATAAATATAAAAGTCATTTCAAGTGCTGACCAGCGATTGGTGAATTATACTACTTTTGCATTAATGTATTATTTATAATCAGATTTCCACGTTCCCACCCTCACCTATGGTCATGAGATCTGGGTAATGACCGAAAGGACAGGATCGCGAATACAAGCTAACAAATCAAAACTTAAAGCAATCAAAACACAGACAGTACACCTCAATAATAGTGATCGCCACTATTAAACCATAATAAATCAAATCAAATCAAATCAATCATCACAAAGTCAAACCTTCCAGGCCATTTCATATCACTCAATTTTATGTTCCAGGCAGTGCGGACAATGGAACAGAGCTTAAAACCCACAAACTCAGGCCAAAATATAACCAAAATTAACATCACACACTAATTAAAGGTTAACATAAGACCATCAACTGAGAACACAGAATAGACACTCAAAACATCAATGTTATTCATCCAAGCTAGGTTTGTAATAACACATCATCGACGAGTGTAGAAAAACAGGGGCAGCTATTTTTACGAGAACGACAGCGTTCTCTAGTTTCTTAAGGCACAAGCAAAGGGCAGTAAATGTTCATCACACCACACTGTAATCCAAATTCAAAAGAAAAAAACTTGAGCACAAAATCATCTTAGCCTGATTATCAGCTAACAAACAAAGATAAAAACAATTGTGTGTTTCTATCAGTCTAAAGCCTAATCAGAGGTGAGTTAACCCACCCCAGCGTCATCCTCAGAGTCAGACACGTATTTAAGAGATTCTTCTATCTCTACCCATGATATGGTCTAAGGCTACACGATTCTGTAAGGTCATAGCCCTTAGGCCAAACAATTCAACTCTCTGCGCTTCCATCGAGGCAATAGTTACATTAACAAAACCAGTAAACCTGTAGCCAAAAACGATATGTCAATTGTGAGTGACCCATACTCTCGGACTGTCGCGTGCATGCGCCATCTCCCCGGCGCTGACAATGTAACTGATCAGCCGCCAGAACGATAACGCACGGCCCTGCCAGCCGGAGCCAAGCTCTCGTCCGGGCTTTTGAGTGTATTTCAGTCCTCTGCTCCTGACAGTTAATTTTTGTTTATCGGGGCAGTCCCAGTCCATGATAACACAATGCGCCTGAGCACCTTTGGGCTCTTCAATGATCTCAGTGTCTTAGGGAAATATTTCTCATGCTTTGTCACTTGGCAAAGGGGGTAACATGAGGGGCGTTTGCCGCCATAGGAAGAAAGCAGCAGACGTAACATGATGATCTATTGTGGCTTTTGGCAATCTATTCCACATATTGATACCACATATTCCAAGAATACTCCGTTGATTTATTGAACATCTTCAAAACTCCCAGCCTCCCCCCATCAGCAGTGGGGAAACATTCGGGCCAGTGACACCGTGCTGTGGACATGACGCGATCATCAGCCACCTCAGCACAGTCACCAACAGCAGCACACAGAACACGATCAATAGCCAGCGGCGCTTAGCTCCGCCCACTCGTGCCTGCTCCGCATCTCTCTCCTCCACCAAGCGCTCCATCGTAGTCATGGTAGCAAAGGTTGTCTCCGCCCACCATCAGCTCAGATAGAGTAAGCAGCTATACCTTGTTTTGCTTCTTACAAGGCCTCGGTCTCAGCACCCGTCGTGGTTATGGCGCTGGTGAGTCGTCTTCCGTGTTAGAAACCGCACACCGGCCCGTTTCAGATCCACTGCAGGGGTTTGCTTTAGTGCACAACCCTCGAGCGTTGGAGGTTCTCTGAGAGCCAACCCCATGCAGCATGCTGCCACCGCACGCGTGTGACGTCGCTCCTTTCCCCAGACTTGGTACCACCCGACAGTGCGAGGCCTGGACCCACATTGCCCTTTCTGCGACCTTCACTGCTGTCCCCGTTATCAGTAGCACCCGAAATGGTCCCGGCCACCGCTTAGACCGCCAGTGTTTCCTCCTCCACCACGATAAAGTCCTCCGGGAGGATGGCATGCAGCGTGGACTCCGCCTCCTTTGGTAAAGTCGTCCTGACCTGTGCAGAAATATCACCCACCAAAACGTGCATTTCTGTATGCTTACCAACGGTCGTCGTCCCACCGTGAGGTCTCTGACCACGTCCGTCATGCATGACCAAACCCGTGTGCTAAAACAGCAAAGTGCCTAAAAAACGTTTAGGTAAACATGGTTCCTTATCAGGACCATGCAAAACACAGCTTTCCTTCCACGGTTTCACCTCCACTGTACCTGCAACAGTTTGCATCTTACAAAGTCAGGAAAACATTAGTTATTTTCCTTTTGGACAAACAGATGTTAGTGCAGGCGCAAAAGGCTTTCAGCAGTCTGTGCTGAAAAACGAGAAGACAGTGGGCCAAATACAACAGTGTCAAATTCACAACATACAGAACATACATATTTGGGTTTAATCAAAAGTACACTGATTAAAACATTTTCTCCAAGCGTCCATCTCCGTCTGTGGAAATGGGAAAAAAGTCAAGCAGGGTGCTCCCACTTTCTTCATACTGACATTTGAAAGTTCAATAAGCACAGCATTATAGCATAGCCAGCTAGCAGGTGACAGATGCAAAGTTTTCTGTTCTAGCAAGATTATAGACACAGCGTGTGGCACAAGCAGAGTTAGAGAAGTGTAGCCTAAAAAGTCACGTGATGCAAGCTTTCTCAGCGTCGGCTACCGCACGTGGCAGACAGGCAACCGGGTTCGGGGATTGCCGCCGCGACAGGCACCAGAGACCTTACGGCCACAACTACGAGCAGCCGCATCGACAATGGAGGAGGAGAACATGGTCCACTCGGACTCCATGTCTCCAACCTCCCTCGGAATCTGGGTGAAGCTCTTCCGGAGGTGGGAGTTGAAGACCCTACTGACAGAGGGATCCACCAAACGTTCCCAACAGACCCTCACAACACGTTTGGGCCTGCCAGGTCTGACCGGCTTCCTCCCCTGCCAGCGGATCCAGCTCACCACCAGGTGGTGATCGGTTGACAGCTCAGCCCCTCTCTTCACCCGAGTGTCCGAGACACGCGGCCGGAGATCAGATGACACAACTACAAAGTCGCTCATCGACCTCCTGCCTAGGGTGTCCTGGTGCCACGTGCACTTATGGACACCCTTGTGCTCGAACATGGTGTTCGTTATGGACAAACTGTAACTAGCACAGAAGTCCAATAACAGAACACCACTCAGATCGGGGAGGCCGTTCTTCCCCATCACCCCCGTCCAGGTCTCACTGTCGTTACCCACGTGGGCGTTGAAGTCCCCCAGTAGAACAATGGAGTCCCCAGTCGGAGCACTATCTAGTACCCCTCCCAGGGACTCCAAGAAGGCCGGGTACTCTGCACCGATGTTGGGCCCGTAGGCCGAGACAACGGTAAGAGACATGTCCCCAACCTGAAGGCGTAGGGACGCGACCCTCTCGTTCACCGGGGTGAACTCCAACACGTGGCGGCTGAGCTGGGGGCTATTACCTTAACGTGGTGGGGTTGTTTGAGCGCCCGAATGATCCGAGGAGCTATGTTGTCTGGGGCTTCATGCCCCTGGTAGGGTCTCCCATGGCAAACAGGTCTTAGGTGACGGGTCAGACGAAATGCAGTTCAAAGATTTCTATGGACAGTATAACCGCAAGGACCGTGACGTCGCCCGGTATGGCGCAGCCGGGGCCCCACCCTGGAGCCAGGCCTGGGGTTGGGGCTCAAATGCGAGCGTCTGGTGGTCGGGCCTCTGCCCACGGGGCCCGGCCGGGCACAGCCCGAAGGGACGACGTGGGCCCGCCCTCCTGTGGACCCACCACCCGCAGAGGGATCCGTAGGGGTCGGGTGCAGAGAGGACTAGGTGGCAGTCAAAGGCGGGTGCCTCGACGACCTGGTCCGCGTGCGCAGCTTCTGGCGTTCGAGACATGGAACCTGCAATGTGTCAATTATAATTCAACATGGATAGAGTCAAACAGACAAAAGCAGCGATTAGGAAGATTTATTGACATGTATATTAGTTTGGGCGATCAGGCCCCGGCGGTAGACATCGATGTATGTATGAAAGTCAGTATGGATGAACAGCTTGGAGTTAGGGATGACTTCCCCGGAGCCTGGACACTTGTGGTGGTATAGGAGACCCGTGAAGGATGCAGCAGAGAGAAGCCGTGGGCAGAGGAGGTGGAGATGGGGCGGAGGTGGGTCGCAGCACGGCTGGGAGGCGAACGAACCATGATTGCTGGGGATTAAAAATGGGACCGGGGCGATGATTGGCTGCCACGGAGGTGCGGCCCTTACGCTGATGGCTGAGGTGGAGGTGTGGTCCTCACGGAAGCATCATTGGCTGCTGAAATTAGTCTACCAGGTTGAATTAACGCCTAGGCTGGTATCCTACACTGTAAACCCGAACAGCCATACAAACTCATAATTGTTTTAGGCACCTGACTCATAAACAGACAATTCGTTGACTGAATATTAATCTTTTGAGTACAAAATGTGATTGATTGAGATTTAAGTTGAATAAAGATAATGTTAGAAACTTCATTCAAAACATTTGCGTTTTTTGTCCATTCAACGTCATGACGTCACCAAACATTGTCTGCTTTTGACGCACTGAGTTTGAAAAAACAAGATGGCGGCCCGATGCGGAGAGGACCCGCTCTCGTCCAGAACAGAAATTTAAAACATTTAAACGTTTCTTTTGCTTATAATTGGCCACGCGATGTTTTTCTTCAGACTATAATAACGGTAAGGTTAAATTAGAGTCAAAGGAAGCCGTGTTCGGAGGGTCTGTGCTTTAGAACTAGCATAGCAAGTTTAAGGCTAACTTATCTCCACGGAAGGAGACACCGTCATCGTCACTGGTCTCCAAGCAGCAGCCCTTCTCATCTCGTGGTCTAATTTGGTAAGTAAATTCATTAACATTATGTAACGTTAAAGCTGTGCTGTGAGGTTGTTTAACCCATCGGTAATGAACCGCTGTAAGGTCCCTGGACCCTGGCCCAGGCGAGCAGCGAAGGGAACGGAACGGCTAGCTAGATTCGTGCCCCGCGTTTCTCTTCATTGTAAAGAACCGCGGAGCACGAATACAGTTGCTGTGAGTTTCGTACACTCCGCGCCCAGCGGCAGGTTTAGCGGAGGTACCGACTCGGCTTCAGGTTTGAGCCGTGGCGGCTGCGGTGACGGTGTGTTGAAACATGCGCCGAAACGGGGAGTCGGTCTGTCAGAACTGGGTCGTTGCGATATCTCTTCTTCTCATGACTAAGTGTAATGTAATAATAGTTGTATGAAAGTGCATAAATGGTGCAGTGAATGACAGAGACTAGGAAGGAGGAGATGAGAGAAGCGGTCTGCAGGACGAGCTCATTGGTACAATGACAATCAGGTTATTCTGGGGGCAGCCAAATCTTCTAAAAATACAAAATTCTTGTCTGCAATGAGCCAAACCAATTCTTCTGTTTAGTCCTGGTTTAGTCCAGGTTTAGACGTTTTTGTTTAGTCGTTAATTTAGTTTAATTTACAGTTAAAAAAAAAAAAAAGAGCACTTTGAGGACATAGAAAATATGCTGTAAATTAACAATAATTAACAATGCATCAATAATTATTTCTATCATATTGAAATATTATGCCATCATATTGCCTTTGTGTGATTTTAGGTGAGAACAACAAATGACATGAAATGAGTTAGTGCTGTTCTTTTATATTGCATGCTAATTTCCCCATGTCTTGCAGATCAAGGAAGTGCTTGGTTTAACTTCACGAAGCACAATATTTAAACTAATGTACCACGATATCCATATCTGGCTGTGCTGTGGTGGTTGTCAACATTAGCATGAAAAGAGTAAAACCTGGCCAGTGAATCCACATTCATATGAACTCAAGACTGCAAGAGAATAGAGGTAGAGGATCTCCTAATGCAATGGCCCTGCAGATCGATCACAGGTAACAAATGTTCTTGTCCTTTCTGTTTGGTTATGTATCATACTTGTAATACATGTTCATGTATTTGTAGATACAGTCGGCTTCTCTCTGTTGCCCAGGCAAAAGTGCCCTTGGACCTGCTTTGGCCACACTGGGACAGGGAAATCCTGAACCTGAGAGAGGAGATGACCTGAAGTAATGAGGTACTATTTTGAAAGGTAACTATTACCAGCTTACTTTGGCACTTCAAACTATCAAAATACATCGCTCGTTACTTAAAGGATTGGCCACCGTTTTTACATACTGAGATATGTTCTTACCTTAGTTTAGACTAGTTGATGTGTACCTGTTTGGTCTTTGTGTGTGTGTGTGTGTGCGCTCAGTCACGCAAATGTTATCATTTAGCCTCTCCCAGCATAAGTATAGCGCCAAACTGGGGTAAAATTAGAAGCTACCAAGCTGTTAAATGTTTTCCATATTAAATACAGTTACATGAAACATTACACGATCCAGGTCTAGTTACACAAAATTAAACATGTCGATTTTCTAAGCGGATAGCCTCACAATATAGTTCCCTGTTTTATCCGCTTATCTTTTTTGGTTCCTGGTCCATCTTCACTTCTCTCCTTTCCTCCTCCTTAGGTAGACTATGCCTAGTAGATTTTGAAGTTTTGTAGGTTTAAGAAAAGTATACAGTATGTACATTGCACACCATGGAAAGCTTACAGATCTGTTTTTCTTTATGATTCATATTTACTTTTTTGTCATTAGGAAGATGGCAAAAGGAAGCCTTTGCGGAGTTTGCATCTACCTGAAGGAGGACGATACAGATTACTTTGAATGCTGAAATGTAAGTATATTTGTGCTTTGTAAATATTTTGGTGGGGCTTCATACATCGACAAAATGAATTTTCCCTGAAAATTCACTGAAATATGAACTGTTTAACTGGCACAATAATCACATGCATTTCAGAGCATGTTTGTGGAGGTATAAAGGCTCACGATTAAGAGCTGGGTAATTTGGCCAAATATAATATACTAGTTATTTTATTTAAATTAAGCACTGCCTAAAACACAACACACAGCCTTTTGCAAAGTCATAGTGGATCTTTATAAAGCTTCTAAACTGGCCGCACTGCACACATGGAGTGGTGATAGTGTGAGTGACCTGAATTGAGCAGTTTTTTTTATATTGTTCAATGCACACATTAATCAAATGATTTATATTATAATTTAGTATTCTACAGTGGGCTTTGAACTGTATTACCTAAATGATGGTAGCCCTTGTCATTTTAAATTGCATGACCATTTTACAATTAACAATGGTGACAGTGCCACAGATGTTTGAGCAGGTCGTCTTGAAGGTCAGTGGTTTTAATCTTGCACATTGTGCAAGAAACTTCACGCATGTAAAGGGCTTTAGGCCAAATGTAGGAATAAAAGCACTCTATAAATATTGCCCTTTTTTTTTTACCATTTAAAATGTACATAAAGAGCAGAGACACACAGTCTTAACATGCATAAGGAATGCCAGAAGATGAAAATAATCTGGGGGGGTCCAAACTCAAATTGGGAGCTAAATCTGGAGAATACATGTGTAGTGTATTTTAACCTAAGATAATGACAGAACAGTCAGGTCTTTGCATTGTATATGTTTTTTGCTGTCCTTTTCTCATCTGCTTGCCTTATTTAGTCCCTTATTTTCTTCACTTATTGCCTAATTTCTTGCCCCAGTATTAATTACACAATTTGTATTTTGCAGCAAAATGGTGAAACAAATGTGGCTGATCGTCCCGTTGCCCTTCTCATTGCTTCTCCTGATTTCTTCACACCTGGGAACATCTAAAAGCTTTTTCAACGCTATAATATCCAGTCTGGAGTGGTCAAGCAGGTTCTGGCCGACATCAGGACACGTGTGTTTGGTGTGGACAGCACCATCGGCTACAGACAGCGGTTTGTGGAGGTCGGTGAAGCTAGTTTGGCCGATTGCATTCGTCAAACTGGCATCTGTCGCCGCACCAGGAGAGGTTTGATTGGCCTAGTGTTACTGGCTTGTCACTGAATAAGCTGCAAAATGGAAGGAGAGCTTATTGTTGTTATCGAACTCACAAAACTCCTCGTTCTGATTTTGCCATACGTGCTACGCACTGTTTTATCAACTAGCTGGAAATGTATGAACTTCTCCGGGACTTTAAACTTTAAAATTAAAAAGGTGACTGGACTGAGAATCCAATTCACACGTCAGAGACGACCACCACAGAGCGTTTGAACGGGGACTGAGGCATTTTGTTTTCTATTTACAGCAAGACACACTACAAACATGCGCAGTTTGCGCACGTGCACTGTGCGGCGTTCTTGTTCTTGGGTTCATGTCGCTTCAACGTAGATGTTGCTCTTAGCTGGTGAGACAGGGCAGACGAGAGGAAACCTCAGCTTTATAGGTAGTTGCTGAAGGGAGCATTGCAATGAGTGTGAGTGAATGTCCAACTATGTCTGAAGTGATTTTGTTGTTGCTTTGTGATTAATATAGAGATTATGCATGGCTATGTCTGCAATGTTATTCTTTTGTTATACTTTGAATTGTTCCTCAATTTGAGGTTCCAGTTATATTTCAATAGAAATGGATTATGCATAACTTCTATTGAGTACCTAAAGAAAGTCGTTACCCTGTTTAACTTCATCTTAAAGATTGTGGTCAGCCTAGATGAACACAGCTCTGAAACAATGTCTGCTCTCCTTGATAAATGAGCACTTTCCACTTGGTTATCATACCTTGTTTTCTGTTTCGATTAAAATTATGCAAACTGAAAAACATTCACAACAGTTCTAAAGTTTTAAGGGTTTGAGTTATTACAGATTTTTGTTTGAGGGGTTCACTTAAAGCCACACTGCGTAGCATTTCATCCAATAAATAGAATAATATGCATTTATCTCATTACAGATATTGATATTGTTGAAAAATCTCAACAACAAAAAAACCCATTAATGGGAGCAGGGATGTCTCCAGCTTATCTCCATGGTGATGTTCACAAAAGCAGCCAAATATGAGTTTTGAATAGATTAGGTTCTCATCCAAATCCATTCTTTGATTACCGACTACATATTTGAAGCATTTACAGTGTCGAGTTGGTCATTAAGAGCCTGTTTTGTATTGCTGACGACAGTGATCCAAAATGTTTCGCAGTGTGCCTTTTTAACAAGTTTATTAAGGTTATTTCATGCACTTTTCTCCTGATACAAATATTATACAGAGCGTTGATAGCTAATGCCGTATGCTTAAATTGCATTGTTATGGTAGAAATGTTATGTAATGTAAGGCAGTACATTTTTAATAAATGTCATTGTATGTATTCTTTGAATACATGTTTTTTGTATTTAATTATTGGTAGTATTTTTGTCTAAGTGGAGTCTGCTAAACTTATAAATTATAGGTGGAAATAGACATGCAAAAGTTAATATAATGAGTCTGCTAAACTTAAAAAAATTAGGTGGAAATGGGTGCAAAAAGGTATTATATTGAGTCTGCTAAACCTTTAAATTTTAGGTTGAAATAGTCAGGAAAAAGTTAATGTAATGAGTGTGTTGAACTTTAAAATGTTAAGTTCAAATTGTCAAAAAAGTAATATGGATAAGTCTACTAAACTCAAAAAAGCTACGTTGGATGAGTGCACTGAACTTGTAGATATAGATTGGATATAACGTAAAAAATTTAATTCATTAACTCAAATTTTTTGTCGTAATAAAGTTTCCACAAAAGTTTTGAGTTCAATGAACTTGTTCGGGTTTACAGTGTATGGAGGGGGCAGAGGAGAGGAACTGTCCTTCAGGATATTCTGGAGGGTCTGCAGTGTGGCCATGTCCCGCCTCTCACTCAGTGATTGGATGTGTTTTTGCTTTCAAGCTGATGCTAAAGTGATGAAGTGATGGAAGTAGTTTATTTTCGAGGTGGTCCCCCAGCTTCACTTTGCCTCCACTCAAAGCTGCACACAGGCGTGAAACTTGCATACAATGAATTTGCTTGAACAATTCGGATGTGCAGGAAGAATTGTGAGAAGTAGAAACGAATTTGGGCCAAAATGTCATAGTTTGAGAAAGAGAATTCAGGTACCACAGGTTTAACCTCCTAACCCCCACCTGAACCGAGCACATTTGCTCCAATTTGACTTCATCCAAATCTGAAAGCTTCTTGAAAAAAAGCGTCAAAATAGTGTGACAAAAAGAGTGACAAAAAAAGAGACAAAAGAGCCACAAAAGAGCAACAAAGATTGATGAAGATGTGGCAAAAATGTGACGAAAAACCCAACAAAAAAAGGGATGTCAAAAAATGTCTAAAAAGTTACGAAAAGGCGGCAACAATGTGAGGAAAAAGATCCATTTAGATGAGTTTTGCAGGTCTTATGAATGTAAACTTGTTCTGTGTGCATTGAAATACATTTTTGGGCTAATTTTGAGTAATTCTGAATTGCGGTGTGAGAAAATAATCCCTCAATTCATGTTCCTGTTTGTCCTGCTGGCAACAGTTAAGTGCAAAAACACTTGTTCAACTGAAAACCTGCCAAGGAAAACTTTGTTGTCACTTTTTGGACATTTTTTTCCATCGCTTTTTTTTGCGTTTTCGTCACTTTTTCATCGCTTTTTTGTTACTCCTCTGTGGCTTTTTTTGCGTTTTCGTCACACATTGTTGTCACTTTTTCATTGCTTTTTTCTCACGTTTTGTCGCTCTTCTGTTGCCTTTTCATCTCATTTTTGTCGCTGTTTTTCAAGCTTTTAGATTTGGGTAAAGCTAAACTGGAGAAAATGTGCGCGGTTCAGGTGGGGTTAAGAGGTTTTAAAAATACAGTATTTTGTAAATATGTTTGTGAAGGCTCTCATTCGTCCAGGGGGTATCCATCATAGAGTTGAGGACGTTTCACAGAAGAGCAAAGCAGAAGCTTCTGTGACTAGAACCGAAACGTCTTCAACTTTACCAAAACCCAGTCCAGTCGATGATTTAGCTTCTCTACGGTGTATTTGTACAAAAAATAAAGCTCAAAAAATAAAGCTCAAAGAGGCTGATTTTGCTCAACAAGAACCTTTGAAACTAGCGTTATGGCGATTCTGTGCATTTACATTTGTCTGTGCAGTTGACAGAGATCAGTAATACTATCGGCGTCCCCCTGTGGTGCATCATGGCTGTGAAGAACTACTGCAAAGGCAAAACTGCGACGGACGTGGACATGGACACGCTCATCCTCACTGTTCTCAAGCACATGGTTGACTTTGGAAACGACTTCCTCGAAGAGATGCCTTCAACCTAAATGGCTCAGTAGAAGACATCCTTAGCTCAGTAAGTGCACTGGGGTAGAATGTGTTATAGAACATACCTTTTTTTTACAATACAAAGAGGACGTGTCTAGTTTTAAATGTTATCCATGAGCTCCCCCTAGAGGATAAAAAAGCACAGTAGTCAAACCAAACCAAGTCAATGCACAGAATAGTGTATTTTATTTCCGCCTGACCCTCAGCTTGTCAGATGTTGTCCAACATATTGAAATAAGTCGTTTGAGCAGAGGTTTATAATCCATTGTAATAAAATGTAAACTGTCAGAGGAGCATTGAATGTCTGATAAAATCTACCATCTATATACAAATCTACCAAAAAATAATATTTAAAAAAGGAGTAAAATATGGGGGAAATTTGACATGCTCTCGCATTCATGACCGGAGAGCTTACTGCCTATAGGCCAGTATAATCATGAAAGCTAAGAACTAAGATCTTTCCTTGTTTTGGTTGTCACGTCGCTTTTTCAATGCTCTTTTATTGACGATTTTTCTTAGATTTTGTTTGTGTGTGTGGCTTTTTTGTCATGTTTTCGTCACATTTTAATCAAGTTCTTAAGACAAGACAAAAATGTGGCAAAAAGCAACAAAAAATGACACAAACGCAACCAAAACGACTAAAACTTACAACAAAAACAAGGAAGAAGCTTAGGTGAGTTTTGTAGGCCTTAGCTTTCAAATGAGCCATCACACTGGCCTATAGGCTGTAAACTCTCAGGTCAAGAAGCGTTTAGATTTGGGTAATGCCGAACTGGAGAAAATGTGCCCGGTTACAGTGGGGGTTAAGAGATTAACTGAATTAACCTCCCATGCAACAAGTTTTAATATTATACATAACCCTGGAGCTCCCCCTAGAGGATGTCTCACTTAGTAGCAGTGTGTTGTGTGATTTATCGAAGGTTAAAGTAACAATTCTGTGGAGTGAAGAAGAACAATGTTTTTAGGGAACTCTTTGTACTTTTGTAATGCAGACATTGTAATTAAAAAGATTTAGTCTTTTTTAATGCCTAAACTTTTATTATATTAGACACAAAACAATGAAGTAGTCAGCTAAGGTTGAATTACAATTGAGTCATTCTTTTACATCAATGTACAGCAACATCTTTTGGGCTTAGGTTCAGTCTTCACAGTGGTCTGGAGTTCATGGCTCAGGCTCATGAGGCCCTCCTGGTTCCTGGGACAGTCCAGCAGACTGTTCTGGGTCTCATGATACAGAACTTGGACTTCCAGAGTGATGTTGGGGAACTGCTCCTTCCAGTTGCTCGGCTTCAGCACCTGCTCCACTTTATGAGTGTGATGCAGCAGGACGAGGATCACTGGTTTATCCTCAGCTCCATCTGACAATATAACACAGGCACATTGTATTTGTTTTATTGTTGTTCCAAATTCCAGTTTGTAATTTTTGAAGAATAGAATACTTTCAGCCATCCATCTTGGACTTTACATTGAATTCATTTTATAATACATTGGAGCACATTGGCAATTAACCGTTTAAAACTTGTTTTTTTTTGCCCAGTGGTGGTCACCTGGTGGGTCAGGATCCAAAAGTGGGATGCGGGACATCTTTCAGTAGACATTTTTCAGTTTTTTTTTTAAATAAATACACTACAATACATAAATACACTTTGGGGCTCGGTATTTTGCCATTTTATCACTTACCTGATTACAGCTCACAGGAAACATCTAAAGGAGGAACCGTGACATCTACTGGCAACATTAGGTAGTGCAAGACAGTTTACCAGGAAATGTGTGATAGTACAGAGGTTCCCAGTGCGGGCTGGGGTGAGGCACTGAGGTGAGGGTCCCACTAAAATTTGAGCGCACAATTAATAAGAATTTTACATTGTATTCAGTCTATTTTTTGTTTAAAACAGAATATGGAGGAGCACCACCTCATGACATCAGTAAGAGGAACAGAGTGTTTTCTTGAGATCTTGAGGAAGAGACAGTCATATACTGTATATGCAGGATTACTCAGGTCAGGAGTGAAGCTTTACCTGGGATCTTTCTGAAAGCCGCCTCCACGTCGGAGCGGACCCGCGACAGGATGGGACAGAAGAGGAGGATGAATTTTCAACATTAAAACAAATAAAGGCTTGACATATGTCACTTTGCATGTCATGAGTCTATATCATATATTAGTTTCATATTTTAAGTTGAATTACAGAAAACAAACTTTTTCACGATATTCTAATTTTCCGAGTTTCACCTGTATATTCCAATTATTATATTAATGTACTCATGTCTATACATATACCATCCTGGACAGGGTTTTTTGTTTTTATTATTATTATTATTATTATTATTATTATTATTACTAATGCTTACTTTTTTTAATGGATTGTTTTCAGTGTACTTTTGTTGTGTATGTAATGATGCCCATCAAGGGGGAATGAGAGGCAAAATTGTGCTGATCACATTTAATAAAGAAAACAAAATATATAATAATAAAAATTAAAAAAAAATCAGTCAATCTCACTCTCAGGGCCCTTCTGATCATCACAGTCATTGATCTCCTTTTTGTCAATTATTTCAAACGGGCTGTAAGGCCTCTGTCCATCGTCATATATGCTCTGAAGTTTGTCAATGGCCTTGTGGTTCATTTGACACTCCAACAACCCCTGTTTGCTCTCATGATAGAGCACACGCACTTCATGGGTTATGAGGGGGTACGTCTCTCTCCATGGAGTTAGGTTTGGGACAGTGTCTGGGTCTCGAGTATGATGCATCAGAATGAGAACCACGGGTTTGCCTTCAACCCCATCTGTGAAAAAGGGAAGAAAAGAAGTTACACATTTGTCAGAAGAGGGAGAGAACACTGAGGTGCAGCGCATAGATGTACATCTCGTCACCTGAACAGTTTTGAGATTACAATATGTTGAACGTGTTAATAGACCCTGACTGGGTGTAGATACACGACCGTTATGTGCAGAAGGTACTCTGTGCTCCATATTGTTTTACTGGATACTTTTGTACATCTTTGTTGTGTTTTTGTGAGGTTCAGCAGAATTTTTACTACAGAGACTCTTTACTGGCCCTAATGGTGCGTACAGACCAAACGCTGACACGCCACCAACTTCCATGTTAACCCTATGTAGACGCTTCGTCGCGCTTCGAAATGTAAGCAAAGATGTCCGCGCATATGAAGCGTTGCAAATGTGAGCAGATGAGGATTAACGCGCGTCAAAGTCAGTGAGAACAGCGCGGTACAGAGCAGGGATGCCCCGCCCACTGCTTCATGCACTCAAGTAATCACAATCTACACGTGCGTTTATTTACGCCTTGTTAACCAATCAGGGACTGGGCTAAAATAGTGAGCACAAGCGTCACCTGTTACCTGCAGCAGTGGCACAAAAAGGGCCAACGCAATATATGCCTTGCATAGGGGCGCCAAAAGTGATGTGTCGGTCGTGAACGATCCGGCTCGCTGAGTTTTTTTTTTTTTTAATTCCTCTTTGAGGGACGGGTGTCAAGTCGGCAACAAGGCAACAAGTTTGAAGAATAAAAGTCCTAATGAAATAATAAACACGGTTACAGAGGAGATCACCTCTTTCACTTGCGTTGTTTTCTCCCCCCTTGTGCGAGGGAGAGAGAGGGAGAGGAGGAAAAGTTACATGAATGAAAGAATTGCTTTTAATCAGGCCATGTGATTGTTTTTTTGTGATAACAAACTCCATAGAGAGAAATGTCAATGTCATATTGTGTGAAATAGTGACATTTTCGTTAAAATAAAGCCAATTCAGAGGGTATTTATTTACTTTTTTCTTTAAACAACAACCATCAAAGAGCCGTGTGTGTGTGTGTCTGTGTGGGAGGGGGGTAGTTGCGCCCCTGACCTGCATCATGGAGGACAAGTTGATCATCGCGGTTTGCGCTCGGCCTGAGTTGTATGACACGCCTCCTAATTATGACGCTTGCAAAACTTCACGCGCAGCAAACAGGCGTTTCTCACGAGTGTGAAGCGGCAATGTTTGGCGTCCAACTAGAGGCTGACGAAGCGTGGACGCACGTTCAGTCTGAACGCACCTTTAAAGGGGGTCTGTGGAGTTTAGCAGTTTTGTACTCACAATTGCCCCCTCAGGCCAAACGCGTAACTGCAGCCTCGATGATAAGCTCGTGCATGAGGCGCTCAGGCTTTACGAGCACTAGAAATAACAGTCCCGTCCTGGTCAATTTACAGATTTGCAGGCATGACTTAAACTGAGGTAAGAAACTTTACTGTTTTGTAAGATATTTAGACCAAATCAGTTTGAGTGAATGTTTTCCTAGATAAAATACTTGAGCAAATGCAGCAAAGTGAATTGAGTGAAGAAGCCAAGTAATACATATAAACGAATAAATGACGTTTGAAGAAGGAAAAAAAAATACTTGTATACTTTATATGCATAAACGCAGGCCTAATTAAAATAATAAAATAATTCCACCGGTAGAAATGTTACTAGGAAAAGCCAAAATCGTCTCTTCAATTCCCTGGGCCCAAAGTTAGCGTAGCTAACTCGTAAACTATATTGTAAACGGCACATATTCACTTTTTGTAGTCGTTTCACTGCTTATAAATCCGTGAACAGTCATGCTTATTTTGCAGTCAAGAAAAGCTAACATTAGCAGCATTATTTTTGACATTGTAAATACAGCACCATTACCACTGTTACTACTCAAATGTTTGTAGGTACAGCACAATTACTGTTATTACTGACACTACTAGTCTGCTACTAATACTACACAACTTCTCTGTAGGTATAAAACTATTAGATCAACTATTTTGGTAACTTCCAAATATGATTATTTTATGGCTTGTTTCTGTGAAGTTTGTACAACATGCACGGACAGTCGGACACCGTTGTTTTGAAGCATCAACAACACTTTTCCCCCACGTATTTAGTCATCTTTTCTTACCTTTCAAGCAAAAATAAGCAGCGGGTCTTTTGAGAGATTCTCAACATTTTCCGATGTTTACTCTGGTTCTTTGCCTACGCTGATCAGACTCGACTTTCGCCTTTCGCCTTTTTTTGTCACACTCGAATAAACTCTTTGTTTCTTTTTGTTATTTGGGGTCTGGGCTGGAGTTTCGATGGTGCTTGAAGCCGGTCTCCTCTTATTCTCCGCTAAATCCATCCTTCTGAAGTTACCACTCGCTCGGCAGCGTCAGTATAGAGGAGATACAGCTAATGCTACAGCTAATGCTAAAGCTAACGCTACAGCTGAGCGTGAACGCGCATTACGCATTACGCTGTTTGCTTGTTCGACCCGAGCATAAACTATTTAAGTGACTTTACAGGCATATAGAGGCAATCACAGTGAAAAAGCCAGGGCTCATTCTACTCACCAGGGCATTGCTGGAGCATGTATGAGAAATAAATTTTAAATTTGTATACATTTATTTGTGGTTAAACTTATATATAGTCCCTTTAAGGAGCATTTTTTAAATATTTTTTATTTTTAAGTAAACAAACAGCTAACATTAACTTATGAGCGAAATACATTTGAGACCGGCACAGTTCTTCCTCTGAAACACTGAAGAGGCACAAAGAGCCCACCACACCTGCAGCACAGTGGAGGCGTCACAAGAGGCGCTACAAGAAACAAGGAAGAGACAAACAAGGAGGTATCCTGGCAAGACTCGCAGCTCAGCTTTACAAGCCTTCAATCTCTACTATTGTTCTGGCTAATGTTCGTTCACCGGATGGATTATATTGGTCTGCTTCGCTCTTCCCAGAAGATGGTGGAAGACTGTTGTATTTTTCTATTCACTGAGTCCTGGCTCAACTGAAACGGAGTTTCACAGGTGACCCTCAGGTTAAGAACAGCGTCAAAGCCAGATGAGAAGGAGGAGGACAGAGATGAAGATGAGAAGGAGTGGAGGGAGCTGCGCAGGAGGAGGAGCTGACCAGACAACTGAACGCAATTTCAATGTACAATTATAACAAATAAAGCACTTACTACTTAATATGAGACAAGCTGATCATAATCTCTGATTTCATTCAGCAATTCCACCGCAATGAAAAAGTCATATCTCTGGAGAAATATTAATTGCATGGAAAAACCTGGGATTTTCTTGACAGCGGCCTTCACATCTGCTCCAACTCGAGATGCCACAGGACAGAAGAGGAGGATGACATCACTCTGCTCTAAGTCACGTGCAGGTGTAACATGTGGCCCTTGAGCGTTCAGCTGGTCCAGGATCTGCTGATGCGCTCCGTATGTCTTTGCTGCAATGATGAGGAACATCCTCACTGGGTGTAGTGCTGCGAAGAGTCAAATGTATAGAAAATAAATACATAGTAAAAATCACCAATTTTCTTTAAGCTGTTTTGGGATTTTGATTTTATTCGTTTTTGTTTTTTTCTCTGCACACTGAATTAATGTTATTGTCTTTGTTGGCATTTGAATGTGAACCAAATATTTTTTTAAATAGTACTACAATCAAAAAACTAAATTGAAAATAAATACTATTTTTAATTCAGTGTAAAATAAATTTGGTGCAAAAAAGCCCTGTGACCACGAGGGCAGTTAAACAAGTAATCTATTATAGCATTTTGTATTCGTATAGGCAGAATAGTTCACTGGATGTGTTTTTTTGTCTGTCGGCCCAGACAGTATTGTATTTGTATTTTAAAATACAAAGAGAATTAAATCAATAGGACTTTTGAATGTGATACTACTACTACTACTACTTCTCCCTAGTAGTATTTGTTGACAAGTGCATGCAGCTTATATTTATACATAAACATAACAAAACACATCAACAAAACAAACCATACCTGAAATTTGTTTCCGTGAAAAATCATTTACTGTGTCAATAATTGTAACAAAATCTTGGACATATTGTTTAGAAGCCTCTTCCATTCTGTTCAGAGCACCTACATGCAACAGATGCAACAGTAAAAAGACTACAATAAAATGCATGAAAAAACGACATAGAAAAGTGTTAAGATTTTGTTGATGTTCACTACTTCATATCTACATAGAATAGATTGGAATTGAAAAAAAAAAATACATGCATTGTCCACTGTCATTAGTGAGTAATATAGCTTTAATGTCAGGGATGTGTTGTGTTTGTGTGTATTACTATCAATACCAGAAAACTTACTTTGATACTGTTCATTTTTAGTCAGAGTCCTCAGATATTGAAACACTTCTGTTTTCTGAAAGTTTAAAGTAAATCTTATATTCACAACAACATATTTTAGAGAATCCTTTTCAAGAATGCAAATTCAAAACATGAATGGAACAGATAAACTTACTTTATGTTTAAATTTGGACTTTTCACCTAAAGACTCTAAGATATAAGAGGTATAACATGGTTATATAATTATTGTACAACACAACTCAAATAATGTTCAAAAATCTTTACAAAGGGTAACAGTAAAAAAACAAGAAAGTTAAAATACACATTTAAAATTCAAGATCCTGTGTTTGTAAGGACTCCTAATGAAACCCAGACAAACCACAACATTAGGCAGTAACCTACACAAACCACTATTATACTTCTGTATTAGAATCTCAAACAAAATGTTTACATCTTATTAATAACATTAACTTACCAGAATTTATCCCCGAGGCAATTGAAGATTTTGCCATTGCTGAACTGCAAAAACAAGTAAGTATATGTGAAAGAGAAAGGTGTAACTGCTGTGCGACCAGTCTGACAAGCTACAGCGTCGTCTGCTTCTAAGAGCTCAGAGGAGGGACCAGGCTTTTTTTTTTTCCAACCTTCAACTCCAGATTCGTATCTCGTATTGTAATCCTATTGTACAAAATGTATACAGTGCCTCTCCAAAGTACTAATACACCTTGAACTTTTGCACATTTTGTCATGTTTACAACCCTAAACGTAAAGATTTTATTTTGAATTTTTTACTGAAAATTCACACACAAGTAACAGACAACTGTGAAGTGAAAGCAAAATGATACATGATTCTGTTATTTTACAAAAAATTGAAAAGTGAAAAGTGGGGGGTGCATAAGTATTCATACAGCATTTTCTGAGTGCATTAAATTGCCTTTATAACATTCCTAATGACTGCAGAATGTTCACACCTTGCCCTAACCATTAAATAGAGGCCACCTGTGTGTAATCTACTCTCAGTATAATTCCAGCTGTTCTGTGAGGGCCTCAGAGCTATGGTCAGAGTGTATTGGTCACTAAACAACATCATGAAGGCCAAGGAGCTCACCAGAGAGGTCAGGGATAAAGCTGTAGAGAAGTTTAAAGCAGTGTTAAGTTGCACAAAGTATTAATTCATGCCGTATGAATACTTGTGCACGCCCGGTTCATTTTTTTATTTTTTGAAAAATAACAGAATCATGTATCATTTTGCTTTCACTTCACAGTTGTCTGTTACTTGTGTGGGAACTTTCAGTGAAAAATTCAAAATAAAATATTTATGTTTATGGTTGTAAACATGACAAAATGTGCAAAAGTTCAAGGTGTATTAGTACTTTCGAGAGGCACTGTAAATGCAGCACAATCTCACCGAAATGAGGACAATCATCAAAATGTGTTACAATTTATTTTTGTATTTTTATTTTTTCAGAGTTTTGTTGTTTTGATTATGCCCTTGTTGATTAATCATAAATAAATTAGAGAAATGCTTTTTTTAATTGCTTTTGGTCTGTTTTGTTAACATGTACTATATTTAAAAGAAGCAAACAAACATTTCACATGCCCAGAGGGCTATTTCATAAAACTCGCTCAGTAAAACTTAGGCTTAGGCTCCAAATCCTGGTTTACGTGAGGCACAACAATTCAAGCTGCGATTACTGGGTTTCACCAAAGGGACACCGAGCTTGGCTAATCTCACTAATCAAGACAGGTTCAACTAATCAGCACTTGCCGCGTACATAAGCAGACCACACTAACGATCACAGAGTTCACTGAGAAATCATGGCAAAGCGTGAACACGCAGCATACTTTTTTTTTTTTTTTTTTAACACGCAGCATACTTCACCAGCCGTCAGCTTTGTGCCGCTTACGTTAGCTCCATAGGTAGAGCGCAAGGCTCCCATCCACAAAGTTGCGAGATCGATCTCAGCCTTGACTTTTTTTTTTTTTTTTGAACTGGGCACCCACTGGGAAGAACATAAATCGGCGCCTATAAATTTAAACACTTCTTTTTTTGCCAGGAATTTAAACACATGATCGATAAAAAAAAGAAAACACTGACACAGGTCATGAGGGTGGGTCATGTGCAGTGCTTAATTTGATCCCCCGTTTGGGGGAACGCATTCCCCAATTTTCAATTTTTCAGGGTAAAGGATCCGATATAATGGTGTTTAATGAGAGTGTTCCGGCAAATGTTTTAGCCTGTGCCCTGAATCCATCACATCAAACCAAAAGTGATCCTGAAACTACTAATTTACAAATCAAGCACTGGTCCTGTTGGCTAAGGTTCCTTTTATTGGACAAGCTTTTTGATGACACATAATGTCATTAATGTGTCACACAACTTTGGATTTCACAGACGAGAGACAAAGACAATGTTGGTGTGTATTTATAACTTATTGCATAAAGCAGCCATTCCCAAAGTCCGGAACATCGCGACCCCCTTGTCGAGCCAAAATTCTGTCGGGGGCCCCCAATAGAAAATAATTTATCCTATTCATTGGAATTTTCTTATTGTTTTACAGCTAAAATTACATAAAAAGCAACATCTAGCAATGAGTGGAGTTTAAAACTGGTTTCAAGTAATACATTTTAGCGAATAAATGTATTTTTCCTTTTAAAATATATATTTTTTCAATGTACTAGTTTTCTAATACCATGCTTGTGTCATTTACATTGCCCATTGGTGTTGGATTCCACGAAGAAGAAACATACAGTAGCTTGTGCTCAGTCTGCTCTTAGCCTGGTCCGGACCAGGCTAAGTTCTCTGACTATATTTCTATAGTAACTGAGCCAGACTAAGAGTGAGCCTGGTTTATAAAACCGAAAAGACAACAAATAAGCCAGACTTGGCCAAATAAGCCTAGCTTACAGAGTAAGCCAGCTTTATGAAACAGCCCTCTGAGGTATTGTTGCCTATTACATGACTTGCTCAATGTTCCAGCAATCGGTCGCACCCTTAATTGTTATTACAAGCTACAGCCTGAAAAGAGACTTTGGGTGTGCCACAGAAACTGTGTGTGAAATTATGGGTGTTGATCAAAACAACCAGGTTGTCAGGTAGGCAAAACATGAGTATCCAAATATTCAGTAAATGTATTGTAAACTTGCACATGGTTTAACACACAATACACGTTAACATTCACAAACATAACTGCATGGTTTGAAGGGATGGATAACTTGTTTATAAGGTGAATAAGGTGGATTTGAGTTTAAACACTTGCGGAGACCCTGGTGTTGGTCGCTTCCCCAAGCTCATCCCGCAATGTATTTTTTTCCACAATAGTCCAGCTATTCTCTTAAAACAACGCCCAGACATTCACAGTAGTCAATATTTGATTCTTAAGCCCGTTTTCAGTTCATTTTGCTTTCACTTCACAGTTGTCTGTTACTTGTGTGGGAACTTTCAGTGAAAAATTCAAAATAAAATATTTATGTTTATGGTTGTAAACATGACAAAATGTGCAAAAGTTCAAGGTGTATTAGTACTTTCGAGAGGCACTGTAAATGCAGCACAATCTCACCGAAATGAGGACAATCATCAAAATGTGTTACAATTTATTTTTGTATTTTTATTTTTTCAGAGTTTTGTTGTTTTGATTATGCCCTTGTTGATTAATCATAAATAAATTAGAGAAATGCTTTTTTAATTGCTTTTGGTCTGTTTTGTTAACATGTACTATATTTAAAAGAAGCAAACAAACATTTCACATGCCCAGAGGGCTATTTCATAAAACTCGCTCAGTAAAACTTAGGCTTAGGCTCCAAATCCTGGTTTACGTGAGGCACAACAATTCAAGCTGCGATTACTGGGTTTCACCAAAGGGACACCGAGCTTGGCTAATCTCACTAATCAAGACAGGTTCAACTAATCAGCACTTGCCGCGAACATAAGCAGACCACACTAACGATCACAGAGTTCACTGAGAAATCATGGCAAAGCGTGAACACGCAGCATACTTTTTTTTTTTTTTTTTAACACGCAGCATACTTCACCAGCCGTCAGCTTTGTGCCGCTTACGTTAGCTCCATAGGTAGAGCGCAAGGCTCCCATCCACAAAGTTGCGAGATCGATCTCAGCCTTGACTTTTTTTTTTTTTTTTGAACTGGGCACCCACTGGGAAGAACATAAATCGGCGCCTATAAATTTAAACACTTCTTTTTTTGCCAGGAATTTAAACACATGATCGATAAAAAAAGAAAACACTGACACAGGTCATGAGGGTGGGTCATGTGCAGTGCTTAATTTGATCCCCCGTTTGGGGGAACGCATTCCCCCAATTTTCAATTTTTCAGGGTAAAGGATCCGATATAATGGTGTTTAATGAGAGTGTTCCGGCAAATGTTTTAGCCTGTGCCCTGAATCCATCACATCAAACCAAAAGTGATCCTGAAACTACTAATTTACAAATCAAGCACTGGTCCTGTTGGCTAAGGTTCCTTTTATTGGACAAGCTTTTTGATGACACATAATGTCATTAATGTGTCACACAACTTTGGATTTCACAGACGAGAGACAAAGACAATGTTGGTGTGTATTTATAACTTATTGCATAAAGCAGCCATTCCCAAAGTCCGGAACATCGCGACCCCCTTGTCGAGCCAAAATTCTGTCGGGGGCCCCCAATAGAAAATAATTTATCCTATTCATTGGAATTTTCTTATTGTTTTACAGCTAAAATTACATAAAAAGCAACATCTAGCAATGAGTGGAGTTTAAAACTGGTTTCAAGTAATACATTTAGCGAATAAATGTATTTTTCCTTTTAAAATATATATTTTTTCAATGTACTAGTTTTCTAATACCATGCTTGTGTCATTTACATTGCCCATTGGTGTTGGATTCCACGAAGAAGAAACATACAGTAGCTTGTGCTCAGTCTGCTCTTAGCCTGGTCCGGACCAGGCTAAGTTCTCTGACTATATTTCTATAGTAACTGAGCCAGACTAAGAGTGAGCCTGGTTTATAAAACCGAAAAGACAACAAAATAAGACAGACTTGGCCAAATAAGCCTAGCTTACAGAGTAAGCCAGCTTTATGAAACAGCCCTCTGAGGTATTGTTGCCTATTACATGACTTGCTCAATGTTCCAGCAATCGGTCGCACCCTTAATTGTTATTACAAGCTACAGCCTGAAAAGAGACTTTGGGTGTGCCACAGAAACTGTGTGTGAAATTATGGGTGTTGATCAAAACAACCAGGTTGTCAGGTAGGCAAAACATGAGTATCCAAATATTCAGTAAATGTATTGTAAACTTGCACATGGTTTAACACACAATACACTTTAACATTCACAAACATAACTGCATGGTTTGAAGGGGATGGATAACTTGTTTATAAGGTGAATAAGGTGGATTTGAGTTTAAACACTTGCGGAGACCCTGGTGTTGGTCGCTTCCCCAAGCTCATCCCGCAATGTATTTTTTTCCACAATAGTCCAGCTATTCTCTTAAAACAACGCCCAGACATTCACAGTAGTCAATATTTGATTCTTAAGCCCGTTTTCAGTTCATTTTGCTTTCACTTCACAGTTGTCTGTTACTTGTGTGGGAACTTTCAGTGAAAAATTCAAAATAAAATATTTATGTTTATGGTTGTAAACATGACAAAATGTGCAAAAGTTCAAGGTGTATTAGTACTTTCGAGAGGCACTGTAAATGCAGCACAATCTCACCGAAATGAGGACAATCATCAAAATGTGTTACAATTTATTTTTGTATTTTTATTTTTTCAGAGTTTTGTTGTTTTGATTATGCCCTTGTTGATTAATCATAAATAAATTAGAGAAATGCTTTTTTTAATTGCTTTTGGTCTGTTTTGTTAACATGTACTATATTTAAAAGAAGCAAACAAACATTTCACATGCCCAGAGGGCTATTTCATAAAACTCGCTCAGTAAAACTTAGGCTTAGGCTCCAAATCCTGGTTTACGTGAGGCACAACAATTCAAGCTGCGATTACTGGGTTTCACCAAAGGGACACCGAGCTTGGCTAATCTCACTAATCAAGACAGGTTCAACTAATCAGCACTTGCCGCGAACATAAGCAGACCACACTAACGATCACAGAGTTCACTGAGAAATCATGGCAAAGCGTGAACACGCAGCATACTTTTTTTTTTTTTTTTTTAACACGCAGCATACTTCACCAGCCGTCAGCTTTGTGCCGCTTACGTTAGCTCCATAGGTAGAGCGCAAGGCTCCCATCCACAAAGTTGCGAGATCGATCTCAGCCTTGACTTTTTTTTTTTTTTTGAACTGGGCACCCACTGGGAAGAACATAAATCGGCGCCTATAAATTTAAACACTTGTTTTTTTGCCAGGAATTTAAACACATGATCGATAAAAAAAAGAAAACACTGACACAGGTCATGAGGGTGGGTCATGTGCAGTGCTTAATTTGATCCCCCGTTTGGGGAACGCATTCCCCCAATTTTCAATTTTTCAGGGTAAAGGATTCGATATAATGGTGTTTAATGAGAGTGTTCCGGCAAATGTTTTAGCCTGTGCCCTGAATCCATCACATCAAACCAAAAGTGATCCTGAAACTACTAATTTACAAATCAAGCACTGGTCCTGTTGGCTAAGGTTCCTTTTATTGGACAAGCTTTTTGATGACACATAATGTCATTAATGTGTCACACAACTTTGGATTTCACAGACGAGAGACAAAGACAATGTTGGTGTGTATTTATAACTTATTGCATAAAGCAGCCATTCCCAAAGTCCGGAACATCGCGACCCCCTTGTCGAGCCAAAATTCTGTCGGGGGCCCCCCAATAGAAAATAATTTATCCTATTCATTGGAATTTTCTTATTGTTTTACAGCTAAAATTACATAAAAAGCAACATCTAGCAATGAGTGGAGTTTAAAACTGGTTTCAAGTAATACATTTTAGCGAATAAATGTATTTTTCCTTTTAAAATATATATTTTTTCAATGTACTTGTTTTCTAATACCATGCTTGTGTCATTTACATTGCCCATTGGTGTTGGATTCCACGAAGAAGAAACATACAGTAGCTTGTGCTCAGTCTGCTCTTAGCCTGGTCCGGACCAGGCTAAGTTCTCTGACTATATTTCCATAGTAACTGAGCCAGACTAAGAGTGAGCCTGGTTTATAAAACCGAAAAGACAACAAAATAAGCCAGACTTGGCCAAATAAGCCTAGCTTACAGAGTAAGCCAGCTTTATGAAACAGCCCTCTGAGGTATTGTTGCCTATTACATGACTTGCTCAATGTTCCAGCAATCGGTCGCACCCTTAATTGTTATTACAAGCTACAGCCTGAAAAGAGACTTTGGGTGTGCCACAGAAACTGTGTGTGAAATTATGGGTGTTGATCAAAACAACCAGGTTGTCAGGTAGGCAAAACATGAGTATCCAAATATTCAGTAAATGTATTGTAAACTTGCACATGGTTTAACACACAATACACTTTAACATTCACAAACATAACTGCATGGTTTGAAGGGGATGGATAACTTGTTTATAAGGTGAATAAGGTGGATTTGAGTTTAAACACTTGCGGAGACCCTGGTGTTGGTCGCTTCCCCAAGCTCATCCCGCAATGTATTTTTTCCACAATAGTCCAGCTATTCTCTTAAAACAACGCCCAGACATTCACAGTAGTCAATATTTGATTCTTAAGCCCGTTTTCAGTTAAGTGAGAGAGACAAACAGTTGTGTAAGGCCGTTTTCACATGCATGCACTCGCACCAAGCATCGCACCATCAGCCACATAACAATGATCACTGAACTTATTCCCATGACAACGGGCATCGACCTGTCAATGCGCCAACGCACGTGCGCCCTTCCCTTACCCTTACGCTATGGTCATTTCTCTCTCTCTCGTGGTCAAATACAGTGAGACTGAGACTGGAGAAATGCACTTTAATCGTCTCATGAAGATGAAAGTTTTACTGCAGCAGGAAGGGAAAGAGGGGCAGAAGATACACAAAGTCTACCTTGGTGATATTAAGTTGATACTTGACTTGATTTGTTTCATGGGCATTGATTGAATTTATTTCTAAAGTTATTAGTCCACTCAAAAGGGGGACTAATAACAAAATGTTTGTATTTTCAGATACGTTTCATCATATCTGACTGCTTTTTATTCATTTATTTTAGTTGGTAAAATATAATTACTTCCACCCGATATTATAATACATCCATGCTTTCACCCCCAGCCCTTCAGAACCCCCCTTTCCCCTGGATGAAACACAACTTCCTTTTTTATTTTGTGATTTCACTTCCTTTACCTCTGAAGTGTGTTCCACTAGCAGCTCACTTGCCTTGGACTGGAAGGAAGTGAGTTTGGAGGTACTGCCTTCAACACCAAGGCAAGGCAAGGTACCTAGGCTTTGGGAAACAGCCCCCCTTTAGGCTGACCTAACTAGAGCCTGTGTGAAAACGCCCTTACTCTGTTGAAAGTCTGTTTTTGCAGGGGCGCAGCAAAGAGACATGAACAGTAGAGGGGAGACCTGGGTCGGTTGTAACAGTACCAGTTCAGCCACTTAGAGACCAGATAAGTGTCACATGATCCTATCAGTCTGTAGCCCCTCCCTCTCTGCTCACACACGGCACATTTCAGTCTGAAAGTCGTTGCAGCAGATTTGATCTGCAAAAAAATAAATAAAAAGATTTTGATTTGTGTTTTAGGCTTTTAAATGAGCTAATAAGGTCCCAAGACTTACAAAATATTAAAATGCAGCTTCATTCTCCTGTTTATATTTTCATGCTAGCATGCTAATACAGTTAATTAAGGGTCATTCCGTGTGGTTTCACCCAAAGCCTCCCAGGTGACCCTCTCAGACTTGGTTGAAACTTTTTTTTTAGTTTCTCCACATGTGTAATGAACACATGCAAAGTGATTTTCTCTAACTCCCAATAGTTTTTTGTTTTTTTTACAAAACAGGGAGTTGTAACCACCTTTTCTGCCCCCGGGGGCTTTTTGTGTTTGTGAGCACCTTTTAAAGAGCTGTAGCTCAGTAACAGAATCATGTATAGAGCTACAATTTGATAGGTGCCATGTCTACTGAACATAGTTACAGGAACAATCATCAAATATAGCCGCAAAGCGGCGATTATCGGCCCTCGCCGACCGCCCTGCCTAAAGCAAGGGGGCGCTTCGCACCCTTTTGTCTCCCTCAATCTAAAATTATGGTATTGCTACTGCCTTTGTTTGTTTTTAACTTTTTTCCCAAGGGTCTTAGTTTTAGGATTATTGGAATGCGCTAACGCGCACTCCGCGCTCAATTTTGACATTATACAGAGAAAAATTAGTATGAATTTGTATCACACTATATCTGCAAACTGAAGCATATTTTTACATTTTACTTAGGGTTGCGGCTGCGCCACAGAAAATCCACAAAGGTTATCCAAGTACTTTGGATCCTTTGGTTCCTCACTTCTCGCTGAATTATGGAGTTTAACATTTTTCCATCAGAATAAAATGGGACGTTCTGGTCGTCGCTACGGCAACACCGTGAAAATATGGCATGGGTGTGATTGACTTTCCTGATCGGAACGACCAAATAGAATGTTGTGCCAAATTATATTAATTTTCGTAAAACTAAAATTTGTACTCTCCATATAATTCCTATAGGGGGCACTATCGCGCCCAATTTGAATTTTGCCAAATGAAAGTGTTTAGGACTGTGACTTTAACAACTGATAACAAAATGAGCGAAATCGAGCTCTGACTTTTATGGGCTCTGTACAATTACAATGTTGATTTTTGCATTATATATGTATGTGCACGGGACGTGCACGACAAGAGGAGTGTGTTAGTGAGTGTTTGAGAGGCGCTCGTTTTGTGCGTTTTGTTCGTGCTTTGGGGTCCAATTACAATGTTTGTTCTCTGATACATGTGCACGTGCACGATGAGAGGAGTGCGATAGTGCATGTGTGAGAGGAGGCGAGCGCTTCGCGCTCGTTTTGTGCGCTCCGCGCACTTTGGGGGAGTGCGCTCTATACGATTACAAGAGCCCCTTCGCCAGCCCTGATGGCGCTCAGGCCTAATAATGTTCTATGTTGGATTCATAGGCTGCTAAAAAATGTTTCCCCCCAAAATGTCAGGGGCTCTACAAGTGTACTGAGTGATAATCTTCATATTCTAGGTTTTAGTTTATTAGGATATAACCTTGCTGCAGTAGACGCAGGATGTCGATCGGATAAAGGGTCTTTGAGTTATAGCTCCACAAAGATGGGTCCTACTCAGAATAGCTCAAACATGGCCCTCTAGTCTATGCAGGATTTGACCACGTAGTCACTACTGAGGCACTTCAAACTTTTTTCACAGATAGAAGCCATATCAGTCAGTCTGTAGCCATAAATGTTTATCCATCTCCAATGGCTTCATGGTTAAAACATATTTTGAATGCTACTAGTTTTATTTGAAAAAAACAAGTGCATTTCTAACCATCTATTCATTGTTAAAATAAAAAAGACAAGGTTTATAACGACAGAAATGCATATTTATGTACACAGACCAATATGAACAGAACATTTTAGTATTGCATGTGCGTAGATACATTTGTTTACCTCAAAAACGCTGCAGATAGTACGTCATTCCACTTTGAATTTTCTCTAGCTTTATTTTACTATCTACAAGGAATATTCAATGCATACATATTTCTTGAGATTACACATTTAACATTTCGGTTATTTTTTTTCAACTCCTCCTTCTACGGCCAGTACCGTAGTTCACTATGTGGTCATATCCTGCATAGACTAGAGGGCAATTTTTGAGCTTTCCTGAGTAGGACCCATCTTTGTGAAGCTATAACTCAAAAACCCTTTGTCCAATCGACATCCTGCTCCTACTGCAGCAGGGTTATATCCTAATAAACTAAAATCTAGAATATGAAGATGATCCCTCAATACACTTCTTTTGTAGAGCCCCTGACATTTGGGGGGGGAAAAAATCTGAAATTCAAAAATTGTTGATTTGCCCGTTGTTCACAGAGGTACATAATGTTATGAATTTCTTTGTTTTTTTGTTTTTCTTTTACAATACAACAGTTTTGAAGAGTTTTCCAAAGTGTGTCTGTGTCTGTTTTTGCTGCCTGTTACATCGTTACATCTGTGTGTTAAAACTGTCAGTTGTCTTTTTTGATTTGACTCCATCTTATGGTGTCTGTGTTAATGTTTCAGGAATTGTATTTGGTTCAGTCTGTAGCCAACAAATGAGGGCATTTTGAGTAAAGGTTTGAGAGTCATGTCGTTGTGTCCATGGGCAAGACACTTCACCCACCTTGTCTCCAGTGTCTGCGTACACTGGTGTGAATGAGAGTGTGAATGGGTGACTGGTCCCTTGATGTAAAGCGCTTTGAGCGCCTAAGGCAGGTAGAAAAGCGCTATAAACAGTATAAGTGACCATTTACTTCTCTCAACATTAATAGATGGGTGAAATGCCTAGCCTTAGGACGGAATGTGCAGCTCCCAGTTTTGTCTGCAGTGACGCATCCATGGCACACGCCACACCCTACCAGGAAACAGGTTGTTTTCTGTGCCTGAGGGTGGTGTTAAGAAATTGTCAGTTGGCTAGGATATGCCTCGTGAAAGCGTCTCACAGTTCACTTGAGAATATGCAGGTAACTTATCTTCTGTACACAGATATTTTTTGAGGACTGACAATAATTTTGTTGTTTGTGTGTAGACATTATATTCAGCACTTGGCTATGGACCAAGCCAGGGCAATAAAGGTGAGCCAACTTCACTTATAATGTAATCTTAGAATGTTTCATTTCAGCAGAATTTTTCATCCAGAATATTTAAAATTCTGCTTCGACTACTGTCCCCTTAATGAATCAAGGTGTTTTATCGAAAGAGTCACAGGCCCTGATTTTGTGTGTATAAACGCAGACTATAGCGTAACTTTTTGTGCTTTGTAGGAGCGCACTTTAAAAGGTCTTGTAGCCCCCCAACTTGCACGCATTAAAGTGGGATGTAAGTGGGGTGGAGAAACACCCATGACCAATGGTGGTGTTATGTACAACAGTCTTTTCCTCCAACCAAATTCCGCAGCTGGGAAGGGGGTGAGGGCGAGGGAGGGGGAAGGGAGAGGGGTTGTGGAGGAGTGAGGGGTGGCCGCTGGCTGCTCTGCTTTGCGACGACGACACTGGAGGCCGCCATTGCTCCGCCATTGCTGTGGTACCACTATATAGCCGCTAGGTCCCCATTGGAATGCATTGGACTTTAGACACGTTAAAAACAACTTTAATGCCCGGTGCCTAATTTTTGGAACTGTCTAGAGCAGGGGTCTCGAACTCATTTGGACTGGGGGCCACAAATGCAAACCAGTGTTGGTCGGGGGCCGCAACAGACAAAGCCTTTTTTATTAAGTCAATTATGATTTAACAACTTTTTATTGTTTGCTGTAATAAACCTTAAAATAGACTGTACATTAACTATCTGCACATTTTTAAGCTTCCAGAGGTTTCTAATCGGCCAAACATTTGCTGAGCTTCTAAATTAGAAATTAATACAGACTTAGACAATTAAATTGGTTCAGGGCGTCAGTGAATGATCTTTCAGGAGTCAGGTCCAGTTTCTGTCTGTTAGCCTATTTAGAAAGAAATGCAAAATGTAATTCAAATGTAATTGAGAAAGGCCCAACCAGGGACTGGAGCTGATAATGAGCACTAGCAATAAGCTTCACCTCAACTAAATAATGTGGAGTCAGTGGCCTCAGGCCTTTTTGTGACCTACAGTTAGATAATGGACGGGGCTTATATTTTTTACTATCAATGTTGCTGTAATTATTTGCAGTATTTTTATATATTTCCATATTCTCTATTTTTAATGTAACTGTGGATCATGTGTTCGCATGTGTCCTTAAGATTAAATTCATTGACATGATGTGCTTCTTGTGTGAGCACACAATGTTGCTCTGAGAGAGAGATGGAGAGAAAAGGCTCCTCACTTTACTGTTGTGATAGCAAGGCAAGGCAAGGCAAGTTTATTTGTAGAGCACAATTCATACACGAGGCAATTCAAAGTGCTTCACAGTTGCAGAAAGAGAAATTACAAGAAAACAGTTAAAATCAATCAATAAAACAACAACACAAAGTTAATCAATGACAGTAAAAGGCAAGAGTTCAGATAAAATACTTTCAGTTTTCATATGCACGGGTAAAAAGAGCTGTTTTCAGCCTGGATTTGAACATTGTCAGAGTTGAGGCCTGTCTCACATCCTCATGAAGACTGTTCCAGATTTTAGCTGCATGAAACTGAAACGCAGCCTCACCGTGTTTATTATTGACTCTGGGAACCACCAGGAGACCCCTCCCTGAAGTTCTCAGGGCCCGAGATGGTTCATACGGCTCTAACATGTCAGAGATGTACTTTGGTGCTAAACCATGAAAAGACTTGTACACAAGCAGAGCTGTTTTAAATTCTATTCTCTGAGTGACAGGAAGCCAGTGCAGAGACCGGAGCACTGGACTAATGTGGTCGTATTTCCTGGTTTTTGTCAGGACTCGAGCAGCAGCGTTCTGGATGTTCTGCAGCTCTAACAGCTCGTTTAGAAAGGCCAGTGAGCAGCCGTTACAGTAGTCTAACCTGCTGGAGACAAATGCATGGATGAGTCTCTCTAAGTCTGGTTTTGACACTATTCCTCTGATCTTAGCAATGTTCTTCAGATGGTAAAAAGCTGATGACGTTATTGCTTTGATGTGGCTGTTTAAGTTCAGGTCTGAGTCCATGATTACTCCTAGATTTCTAACCTGATTTTTTGGTTTCAGAACGAGAGATCAAGGTGACTGATAACACTTTGTCTTTGTGTCTGTGGGCCAAAGACAATGATCTCAGTTTTGTCTGAGTTTAGTTGGAGAAAGTTGTTTTGCATCCACAAACTGATCTGTTCGATGCAGTGACAGAGAGTATCTACAGGCCCATGTTCACCTGCCGTCAGTGACACGTAGATCTGAGTGTCATCTGCGTAGTTGTGGTACGACACATTGTTGCTGTTTATTAGCTGACCCAATGGAAGCATGTACAGGTTGAATAAGAGGGTTCCCAAGATTGACCCCTGGGGGACTCCACAGGTCATGGAAATTTTGTCTGAGACACAGTTGCCAATTTCGACAAAGTACGTCCTATCCTCGAGATAGGACTTGAACCAGTTTAGAGCAGTACCAGAGATTCCCACCCAGTTTTCTAACCTGTGAAGTAAGATCCCGTGGTCCACTGTATCAAAGGCAGCGCTCAGGTCCAGCAGAACTAAAACTGAGACCTTACCTGCATTGGTGTTCATACGGATATCATTTGTCACCTTGATCAGAGCTGTCTCAGTGCTGTGGTGGGGCCTAAATCCTGACTGGAAAGTATCAAACACATTGTTAGATAGGAGAAAGTAAGTGAGCTGTTGATATATTACTTTCTCTAGAACTTTTCCTAAGAACGGTAGGTTTGATATGGGCCGGTAGTTGTTTAGTACCTTGGGATCAAGGCTGCTCTTCTTTAGAAGAGGCTTAATGACCGCGGTTTTCAAGGCCTTTGGAAATGCTCCAGTCTCAAATGAGATGTTAACTAACTGAACAAGTTGTGGTAACAAGCTGGTCAGCACAGACTTCAGAAATCTAGTGGGTAATTCATCAAGGCAGCATGTACATGAACTCAGACCGGAGATAACCTCTTCGATTGTTTTGTCAGTAACAGGAGTGAAATGTGTCAGCTCAAGGTGTCTAGCTGGTGGCAGGGTTGCTATTTGTGTTGTGGAAATTATGGCATTTTTTATGCCTTGGACTTTATCATAAAAAAATATTGCAAACTCATTGCACTTAGATGTAGAGATTAGTTCTAAGGGCAGTGAAACTGGAGGGTTAGTTAATCTGTTTACTGTGGAAAACAGAACACGAGAATTGTTTCTACAGTTTGCGATGATTTTAGAGAAGTATTTCTCCCTTTCTCCACGCAAAATCTGGTTGAACTCACAAAGCACTTCTTTGTATATCTCACAATGAACCTGGAGCTTTGACTTGCGCCATTTCCTTTCGGCTTTTCGGCACTCCCTTTTCTGTGCCCTGATCGAATCTTCACTTCTCCAAGGTGCCTTTTGTCTATTGTTAACCATTTTTACCTTGACAGGAGCAATAGTATCCAAAACATTTAAGACGCTTGATGTATAAGAGTCCAACAGATTATCAACATTTGCCTGGTTTTTACCAAACCCTCGTACTCATTTCGTTTCGTACATGTAGGGAAATTATAATTGACCGGAGTTTACGGATGGCTAAGGCCAGGCTACTGTTGTGACGCTTTTAAACACTAATTACGATGTGTTTGTTTATTGTTTATTGGTTTATTTGGTAGGGACAGTGCAAGTTAATGAACAAGCCACACCGGACTGTAGCCTTGGGCTAATTTCCATCCGTCGTCCCCCATGCGCACTCTCAAACACACTCACATTCATCCTGGCCTATTGTACATGTTTTTAGTGGTAGGGGAAACCGGAGTACCCGGAGGAAACCTACGCAGACACGGGGAGAACATGCAAACTCCACACAGAAAGGCCCCGGCCTTGGTGGGAATCGAACCCGGACCTTCTAGCTGTGAAGCACAAGCGCTAACCACTGTACTACCATGCCGCCCCACTTCGCTTTGCAAAGTCATAAAGGTAAAGATGGTAAAGGTGCTTTTTGTCATGCTGCAGTGCTGTAACTTTTCCAGCACATGTTTAGCTGAACAACTAAAGTTTCTCCCTCGCGTTCTGACAGTCTCCCACCTGTTTCAGAAGCTCCTCTCACAGTCCGCTGCTGTTAGTCCGTTTCTGTGTTGAAAACAGTTGATAAATCGTCTGCAGAAGCGCCGTGTCTCCCTTCCCCTGTCTGATGTTGTGGTCATTCACGCGTCCGCAGCGGCATTGGCGCTACCGCGCGGTGCCTCATGGGAAATGTAGTTCTAACGTGTTGAATGCAATTTACAGGGCGGGCCGCATGTAATATAAATAAGAAATCATCGCGCGGGCCGCACAAAATTATCTCGCGGGCCGCATTTACTTTTAAACTCAAGTAATCATAAAGTAACTAAGTTACTTTTCAAAGGAGTAATCAGTAATATATAACTTTTTCAAGTAACCTGCTCATGACTCAGAAAGCAGAAACGCCAGATTCATTATGATTTAAAAACAGTAAACTCAGTTGTTTGACCATAAATGGCTTCACACAACCACTAACTAGGAAAAAAGGGAGGGGAAAAGAAACTTGTTGTATTATCGTTCATATTTTCTGAATAATAGCCAGGGTATGTAAACTTTTGAGCACAACTGTATATGTAGTTATGGTTTAAGTTTGGAATAAAAATGGAATTTATCAAAGGTAGGAGGCAATTCAGTATATGATTTTATTATGCATGATCTACTGTCATGTGTAACCATTGCATTGCTGTAAAAATGCCCACATTTTTTTTTGCAACTTTTCTTTAGCAGTCAGGGGCAGAACGAGATTCAAGCAGCAGAATCAGTAAAATTTGATTAGTTATTGGTTATTTTTTAAACTAAGTCTTCATATTTTGAGGAGAATATATTAATAATATATTTTCTTTTTCCAGCAGAAGAGCCAATTGGTAAGTGTGTAAGCATGTACTTACAGTAGGTGATGTGTATTGTATTAGTATTCCTATTTTCCTATTCCTTGTTTTCTTGATTCCATAGTTGAAGACAAAGATGCTACATGTGAGTAAACATTATAAATACATTAAAGGGTAGTTTTTAGCAGAATTGTAATTTCCTTTTTGTTTTGTTTTTAAAAGCACATCCGACTCAATGTAAGTACTCCCTCTTGGGGGCTTTTATTGTCTGTGTTTTTGAGAATATAGGGTATTTCAGTAACAATTACACCAAAAATATTTGTGACACATTTTGTACTCATTACAGGAGAATAACTGTGTTTTCCTTCAATGTCTTTAGTGTTTGAAGAACCATGGAGGGATATCGACTGGGGGTGAGCTATACATTTGACAAAACAAGCATAATATGCACTTGACCTGTACTGCCACACATAAGTTTTGATTTAACTCGACATGGAATCGAAACAAAACCCAAAACAAAACCTTTGAAATGTTATAATAAAATTGATTGATTGCGTTTTTATTTCGAGCTACACACAAGGCACAAAAGCCAAAAAAAGAAAGAATATATATATATATATATATATATATATATATATATAATAAAAGAAAAAATAATTAACATTCTGGCTCGAAAAGGAGTGGGAAGAAGACAAGCTTATTGACTCCCACCCCTGTTCATAAACTTAAATAACAATATATAACAATAACACTGTTTAGTTCTTATCTTACAAAACGATTAACAATTGAGTTGGTTACATATTAACAGATGCAACAATGCATTATATTAGGTCAACATTCACAGTATCTTACACGTTATAACAAGTGTATAATTTTGTTTCCTATACCGAATTTATTACCATGTTGGTATTGCTGTTATTCACCATCACCATTACAGCCCATATAAGATTACTCTGTATCAAAGTGTTTGAATGATACATAACATACTCCACGTTTATTCATGAAAGATACAATGATCGCAGACTGATTGATGCTCATGATAACAAGATTAGTCTTAATGATGTGTGTTAAAAGGGATTCGGGGCTTTTCCTTTTCCTTTTCTGTGTCTGGACCTGCTGCCAGAGGGGAGCAGCCCCCGAGCAACCGGACCATCATTTGTTAGGTGTCCTATACTATGCATTAAAAGAGACAAGTTTTAGGAGTCTGCTGCCAGAAGAGGCTTTCCTTGAGCTGCCGGCCCCCACATGTCTGCCCTATACTACGGGTTATGTTGAATGCGGAGTACATGGATATGTGCATGTTTTACTTCTAAGAATTTAATTCCTTCATATTACCATCAGCATCAATAGCATTACCGCTGTCTGATCTATTTAAGTTTGATTCTAAGAATAATATATAGGTTGTTAGGTATTAATCCTAGACTTTTACAGTTAAAGTTTAAAGTTAAAATAATGATAATAATAATGATAATGATAATGATAATAACACAACAGCAATAGCAATAACAATTACAATTACCCCACCTAGTCAATTCATATACTAATATGACACAATGCATTATTAATAGCTATCATTAATAAAAATAAAGAAAACAAGAGAAAAGAAAAAAAAACAAATAAAAATAAAACAACAAAAAGACATATAGTTAATGTAAGATATTACTAATACAATATAATCACTTAGTTATTTCTTGTTTACTGAATTACATGTTATATCCTCTTACAATAATAATAAAATGAAATAATATTAAAGGTCCTATATATAAGTTTTTGGAGTTTTTAGCCATGTTGTTATGCTATTTACTTCTCAAAAACACCCCCAGAGAGGTTTTTGGCTTCATTCACGCATGTCTGAGTAATCCTCCTGAATCCTGCTCTCTGAGCAGCTGCTCCGCCCTCTCCTGGTAAACCACTGACTCGTGACACTCTGACGTATTTTACGTCAGAGTGTCAAACAGGAAGTGCCAGACGTCTGTAATGTAATGCCTTACGGCCTGATTTTAGTTTATAAAACAGCTTTTCATTATTTCTGCCTGAGTGTCTGAACAAAGTCATTTTTGCGCCAAAGTTGTGAAGAAGTTAGATCGGGCCCAAAAAATCGAGCCCGACCCGACCCCGCAGGCATAAAGCCCGACCCAACCCAAGCCCGATCAATTAACTTGAATTTTCGCCTGAGCCGGAAACAAACCTGACATAAATAATTATTTATTTATGGCTCGGCTAGGAGCATCTGCACAGTGCATTCAGCAGCAGCAGTATGTGTGAGAGGTACAGGTGCAGGCAGCAGTAGCGCACATACCTGGGCAGGCCGAGAGATGTGCGCGGCGTGGGGGCAGGTTACGTGTCCCTAACCCCTCATTCACTACATAGGCCCGCGCTATATAGTAGACTATATAGTCCACTGATTCTGTACAGATTTTTTTTTCTTTTCTTTTTTTCTGAATTTATTTATTGTTACAAACGTTTATTTTATGAAACGGAACGACAGTTTTGGCACTTATACAGGCATTTTATTTGACATTTAAATTATAATTAAAACTATCATCCAAAAAAATAAAATAAAAATAACAAATCACTCCAGCGTTAGCTCAAAGACGTGCAGAAAGTAGGTCAGAGCCCGGTGACCGAAGCACCAGCAGAATGAGTGACTACATCTGCTAAAAGTTCGCTAAACTCCGGGAAAAATGTATTTCTGCGATAAAGACCAAACTCATGAGACAGGGGACTAATTATGGATAAATACGAGTCAGATACGTTATATTTAACATGGATTTTACATGAATGGCTTGGATTATTCGAGAGGAAGCTATCGGTCATTAACAGCTCGAGCTAAAGGTACTGTAAGCAGCTAACGCTAGCATTTTTCACCGTAACCGTTTATATTTAAGTCATTTATTTATGATAAATACGCAACACACGATTGAAACAGATGATTTAATTCAGTCATGTTGTTTTGTTCAAAGACCTGTTGCGGTCAGGCATTCTTCTCCGACTTACGCAATGCATTGTGGGTTATATTGACCCGTTTAGTGACCACCGCTGCTCACTACTTTTCAGAATGCATTGTGGGAAATTTTGAGTGCACTACTTTTTTTCTCTCTGGACATTCAGACACCCCTACAAAATGGCGTGACCACTATATAGTGCACTATATAGGGAATAGTGCGGACATTCGGACACAGCCAATATCTCTGTCTCCTCTTTGCCGTCTCCTCTTTTCTGTCTCTCTCCTCCTCCTCCTCCCCCTCGTTGTTCATAAACAACGTGCTGCATTTACAAAAGCTACTTTTTACGCCCTAACAGGAATTTTTCACTTTTCTATTTTTGAAAAATAACAGAATCATGTATCATTTTGCTTTCACTTCACAGTTGTCTGTTACTTGTGTGTGAACTTTCAGCAAACAATTCAAAATAAAATCTTTATGTTTATGGTTGTAAACATGACAAAATGTGCATAAGTTCAAGGTGTATTAGGCAAGGCAAGGCAAGGCAAGTTTATTTGTAGAGCACAATTCATACACGAGGCAATTCAAAGTGCTTCACAGTTGCAGAAAAAATTACAAGAAAACAGTTAAAATCAATCAATAAAACAACAACACAAAGTTAATCAATTACAGTAAAAATCAAGAGTGCAGATAAAATACTTTCAGTTTTCATATGCACGGGTAAAAAGAGCTGTTTTCAGCCTGGATTTGAACATTGTCAGAGTTGAGGCCTGTCTCACATCCTCATGAAGACTGTTCCAGATTTTAGCTGCATGAAACTGAAACGCAGCCTCACCGTGTTTATTATTGACTCTGGGAACCACCAGGAGACCCCTCCCTGAAGTTCTCAGGGCCCGAGATGGTTCATACGGCTCTAACATGTCAGAGATGTACTTTGGTGCTAAACCATGAAAAGACTTGTACACAAGCAGAGCTGTTTTAAATTCTATTCTCTGAGTGACAGGAAGCCAGTGCAGAGACCGGAGCACTGGACTAATGTGGTCGTATTTCCTGGTTTTTGTCAGGACTCGAGCAGCAGCGTTCTGGATGTACTGCAGCTGTCTAACAGCTCGTTTAGACAGGCCAGTGAGCAGGCCGTTACAGTAGTCTAACCTGCTAGAGACAAATGCATGGATGAGTCTCTCTAAGTCTGGTTTTGACACTATTCCTCTGATCTTAGCAATGTTCTTCAGATGGTAAAAAGCTGATGATGTTATTGCTTTGATGTGGCTGTTTAAGTTCAGGTCTGAGTCCATGATTACTCCTAGATTTCTAACCTGATTTTTTGGTTTTAGAGCAAGAGACTCAAGGTGACTGATAACACTTTGTCTTTGTGTCTGTGGGCCAAAGACAATGATTTCAGTTTTGTCTGAATTTAGTTGGAGAAAGTTGTTTTGCATCCACAAACTGATCTGTTCGATGCAGTGACAGAGAGTATCTACAGGCCCATGTTCACCTGCCGTCAGTGACACGTAGATCTGAGTGTCATCTGCGTAGTTGTGGTACGACACATTGTTGCTGTTTATTAGCTGACCCAATGGAAGCATGTACAGGTTGAATAAGAGGGGTCCCAAGATTGACCCCTGGGGGACTCCACAGGTCATGGAAATTTTGTCTGAGACACAGTTGCCAATTTCGACAAAGTACGTCCTATCCTCGAGATAGGACTTGAACCAGTTTAGAGCAGTACCAGAGATTCCCACCCAGTTTTCTAACCTGTGAAGTAAGATCCCATGGTCCACTGTGTCAAAGGCAGCGCTCAGGTCCAGCAGAACTAAAACTGAGACCTTACCTGCATTGGTGTTCATACGGATATCATTTGTCACCTTGATCAGAGCTGTCTCAGTGCTGTGGTGGGGCCTAAATCCTGACTGGAAAGTATCAAACACATTGTTAGATAGGAGAAAGTAAGTGAGCTGTTGATATATTACTTTCTCTAGGACTTTCCTAAAAACGGTAGGTTTGATATGGGCCGGTAGTTGTTCAGTACCTTGGGATCAAGGCTGCTCTTCTTTAGAAGAGGCTTAATGACCGCGGTTTTCAAGGCCTTTGGAAATGCTCCAGTCTCAAATGAGATGTTAACAAACTGAACAAGTTGTGGTAACAAGCTGGTCAGCACAGACTTCAGAAATCTAGTGGGTAATTCATCAAGGCAGCATGTACATGAACTCAAACCGGAGATGACCTCTTCGATTGTTTTGCCAGTAACAGGTGTGAAATGTGTCAGCTCAAGGCGTCTAGTTGGTGGCAGGGTTGGTATTTGTGTTGTGGAAATTATGGCATTTTTTATGCCTTGGACTTTATCATAAAAAAATATTGCAAACTCATTGCACTTAGATGTAGAGATTAGTTCTAAGGGCAGTGAAACTGGAGGGTTAGTTAATCTGTTTACTGTGGAAAACAGAACACGAGAATTGTTTCTACAGTTTGCGATGATTTTAGAGAAGTATTTCTCCCTTTCTCCACGCAAAATCTGGTTGAACTCACAAAGCACTTCTTTGTATATCTCACAATGAACCTGGAGCTTTGACTTGCGCCATTTCCTTTCGGCTTTTCGGCACTCCCTTTTCTGTGCCCTGACCGAATCTTCACTTCTCCAAGGTGCCTTTTGTCTATTGTTAACCATTTTTACCTTGACAGGAGCAATAGTATCCAAAACATTTAAGACGCTTGATGTATAAGAGTCCAACAGATTATCAACATTTGAACATGGAGGATTTTCAAATCTGATCATTTCCATAAACTGTGTCCTTGTTGTATCATTTATGTGTCTTCTTTGAATAACTCCAGGCCCAACCACTGGTTTGGGTGCAACAGACAAGTCAAAAAAGACACAAAAATGATCAGATAAAGCAACATCAACAACATTCACATTTGATATATTAACACCTTTTGTAATAACTAGATCTAGAGTGTGACCTTTGTTGTGGGTCGCCTCACTCACGTGCTGAGTTAAACCAAACATTTCAAGAACAGCATTAAGTTCTTTTGCATGCCTGTCATTGGTCACATCCACATGCACATTAAAATCACCTGAAATGACCAAACAATCAAAATCAGTGCATATAAATGAAAGTAATTCAGTGAAGTCTTCGATAAAACAATTCTGTGGTGGTTTGTAAATAGTCATATAAAGAATGGAAGATTGTTTTATCTCCATTTTGAAAGACACATACTCAAATGATAGAAAAACCCCAAATGACAATTTGTGGATGACTATATTGTCCCTGAATATTGCACAGACACCCCGCCCCTCTGGTTTTGGCGTGTTTCAGACACAAAATTGAAATTTGATGGACTACACTCAATCAAAACTGCGTTACCAGTGTTTTTGTCAAGCCATGTTTCAGTTAAAAACATAAAATCTAGATTATAAGAAGAAATAAAACTATTTATTAAAAAGGACTTGTTTTTAACGATCTGGCATTGAGTACAGCATGTTTAAGATTTATCTGTGTTTGAGTGGATGGAATCTTTTTGCAAGGGATATGGATTAGAGTTCTTTGATTGGACGGTCTGACTGTTGCCCTCTTATCTAATCTATGTGTTTGACTGTACTAATTGTTTCAGAAGAACACACTCCCTCTATGGACCTCTGGTTGGTTTTGAGTTTGCTATGCATGGTAGCAACGCAGAGGCCCTTAATGTCCTAGACAGCAGCAGTGAAGCTGCTGGAAATCGGAGGTGGGGGAGGGGCATGATACGTCTTCGGGGATGAAAGCCTTGGTCTTGACATGACTGGAGTGCGGGAGTCATTGAATCCCTTGTTTTATCAAGGCTTCAAAATGGCTGGGAAATCCCATAGGTGACTTTGGTGATGGGAATGATTCAGAAAAATCTCTGGAGGGTGTAGATGTACCAGTCGGGCTCAAGGCCTGCGGTGGAGTTGAAGAAAGTGCTCCTTCGGCTGAATCATTTACTATAGATGCAGGTGGTGCTGAAGCGGAGCTTTTCCCCGGAGATGCAGATGCAGGTGGCGCCGCTGCTATGGTTGAGATGTTTTCCGGCGCAGCTGATTCCTTAACTGTGGCTGGATCCTTAACTGTGGCTGAGTCCTCTACTGTAGGTGCTGCTGGTGCTGCTGTGGCTGGATCCTTAGCTGTGGCTGAGTCCTTTACTGTAGGTGCAGATGATGCAGCTGCGACTGAATCTTTTATTGGGGATGCAGGCGAAACCTTTGCTGGTGAGCCAGGAGCTCTTCTCATACTCCTCTCTGCTCTCTCTTGTTGCTCAGGCCTCCACGGATTCTGCAGAGCGTGGAGGACACTGTACTTTCGAGAGGCACTGTATGAGTTGCACTATTGTTATTGTATGGGTTTTTCTTATTATGTTTCCTCTCCCCTTCAAGCACGTAAAAAAAGTTTTGTTTTCACATTTTCAAAGTTTCGAAAAAAAAAAAAAAGGCGCCCCCTGAAAAAAAAAGAAGACCCAAAATACTTGAAAATTTGAGTTTGTCGTAGACTAAAACAATTCGGCACAGTGATTGGTCAACTGAAGCCAAACAAAAAAATACATTACGCGGTTGCTGGGTAACCAACAGTAGAGCGGCCATATTGGCCAGAATGAGCTACCTGGCGGCGCATTTGAACCCAGCGACACCCCGGTCGCTCCAGATCATCTACCCAAGTGGGACATTAAAAGTTGTTAAAAACTTTCTAATAGGATTAACGATGTTGTCATTGCAACGCCATGAATTTCGCGTATGTTTTCGGCGCTCGCTGTCACCCTTGAAAGAGTCATAACTCGCACACACTGTGGCCGATTTGAGTGTAACTTGAATCATTGGTCGAGTCCTCGACCCCGGATGTTGTAATATAGAGAATTTGAAAATCAGAACACCAAATAAAAATTTATAGGAGAATGGAAATTAACTTTGTCATAGACAAAAATAATTGGCACAGACGTCTGTCACATGACCTCGATCAAAAAAGTCCCAGGTTCGATTTCCCAGGATCGATTCCCACCAGGAACGGGGCCGTTCTGTGTGGAGTTTGTATGTTCTCCACATGTCTAGGTAGGTTTCCTCCGGGTACTCCGGTTTCCCCTGCCGCTAAAAACATGTACAATAGGCCAGGATGAATGAGAGTGTGTTTGAGAGTGCGCATTGGTGACGACGGATGGAAATTAGCCCAAGGCTACAATCCGGTGTGGCTTGTTTACATGCATGAGACTCATGTATGTTCATTACCATGCACCCTCGGTTATTGTGGCAGTGTGCGGCAACATGCCAACAGTTCCCAAACGACCCTCACCTAACCCTCCTAAGCCCAAACAATACAATTGTAAAACAAAATATGTTAAAAAATCTAAATTACACAAAATAAAAACATGGTAAAACATAGCAGAGGACGCACTATCACTGCAAATCCACAGCGCGGTTATGGATCTGCTACGACTGCAGTTTTCATTCATTCAGTGTATTATATTATGCATTTTCCAATTGAGTTGATGGATAGCATAAACAAGAAAACATACCGCTGTGACGTACAGATGTCATACATGTTTGTATGACATGTAATACCAATGAAGGATTCTGATGTGCATGTTCCCCAGGAGGACCAGCCCAGGAGATATGCTCCCCGATTTTGAGTAACTGGGTACTGGTGTGGCAAAGTGGTTAGCAGGCCATGAAGCAGAATTGTTACCTTTTGATATAACCCTGCCTAACTTTAGACAAGTGGCCGCGTAAGTGGCCCGGACTTCGGTGCAAACCTCCAGGCGCACTGTACGATCCAAAAAGACGCTGAAGTGACGAGCCAGGCAGTGTGTCATGGCCAGCTCAAGAGGTGGTAAAACACGGCCGATTAGTAGATGAAATTTGGACATTAATGTGGATTTACCTGGAGCAAGAGGAAGACACAGCCACCACAAAAGACCAAGGGTGGGTAAAAGTTTGCAAAAGAGAAAGGGATTGCCTTTATAGTCCACCAAGTAAGAGTAGCAGCATGTACGTACGGTTGCACAGTCAACTATTAGTGGACTATCACATGGTCCCACGGCTGCTTTAATGTCTATTCGACTAGTTGAGCCTGATATTTCCTGGAGAAAAAAAACAAACTTGGAGAACATAGGTATACCCTTCCCCAGTGGTTCCCAACCGTTTTGATCTTGCGTAGTCTTTTTTGGTCTGTAGTCTTTAATTTCTACTCAAAGTACCCCTTAAGTCGAAGGTGCAGCCAATTATTAAGAAAAACATCCACTGAAATCAGATTTATTTATATTTAGTTGAGTATTATGTTTGATAATGAGCTAAAAAGTGAAATCCACGTCTTACACCAGACAGACATAATTTAATATAACTTGTCTTTTAGAATAATTTTCAGTTTCACCTTATAAGATCTGAAATAATTTCAAGTACCCCCAGCGAAAGTCCTTGCAGACCCCCTGGAGTCCCCGTACCCCTGGTTGAGAGACACTGCCCTACCCTACAGATGGCGTCATGGCAACATGTAAACAAATCCAACCTCCCTCTCTCTTGGTACAGCTGCATTTTGTTTGCCTTTTCTGCGAACTGCATTTGTAGTTTCTGTATTCCACATTGTTTTACTGGATGGATTTGTACATCTTTGCCGTGTTTTTGTGAGGTTCGGTGGATTTTCTTACTGTAGAGAGTCTGTACTAGTCCTTAAGAAAGCAGTTATTTAAAAAATAAACAAACAGCTAGCTTATGAGCTAAAGACATTTGAGACCTAAACATTTCTTCTTCTGAAACACGAGGAACCAAGAGCCCCCCACACCAGCAGCACAGTGGAGGCGTCACAAAGGAGCTACAGGAAACAAAAAAGGGACAAATGAGGAGGTATCCGGGCAAGATTTGCAGCTAAGCCACACAAGCCTTCTATCCCTACTATTGTTCTGGCTACTGGACGTTCACTGGAGAATAAGACAGATTAAATGCTAAGCTCTTCCCAGAGCTGCGCAGGAGGAGGAGGAAGGAGGAGGAGCTGACCAGTGCAGGACACCACGCTCTGGAACACAAATCCACGAGGCGATGCACCGTTTCAGAGGATCAGAGGCAGTTTCCTCTGGGTGCTACGGTTCCCCTACCTCCAAAAACATGTTGGTCAGGTTGACCCCAGTGGCGGCGCGGCTCAGTCGCAGAGGGCTGTCTCCTCTAAAATAGCAGTAATATGACATACAGTTTATTTTTTGTCTTGTTTAGGAACAATGAGAATTTAGAAAAGATGTGATGGAGTACAAACCAGACAACGAGGAGGTGCAGCACCTGCGTTTCCTGTTGTATGGTTGGATCGGAGCTGGCAAATCCAGCTTCATCAACTCAGTAGCAACCACTCTTCTTGGCAGGATGGCTATTCCAGCAGCTGTCAACACCAGTGATGCCGCTGACACAAGCTTCACTGTCGAGGTTTCAAAACCTTTTATCATTCAAAATTGTGCAATTGAAGGCACTGTTCTTAAATTTTTGCACATATGTTTCAGTACAAGACTCACAAAATAAAAAACAAAGAAGTTACTTTCCATTTGTCTTCAATGACATCATGGGACTGGAGGGTGACAATAATCACGGTGCAAGGACTGAGGACATCAAACTGGCCATGAAGGGACATATAAAGGATGGGTACAAGGTAACATTTATTTTATTATTTCTATAGGGACAGTACATTGAAATTAATGTCAGATTTTTACAAATAGTCAAATTAGACCAGAATATACTTGTTTTTCCCTCTTCATACCTGAAATAGATGGCCACGCAGAGAAACTTTAAAGGAATAGGCCACCGTTTTTACACTGTGTTCTTTACCTTAGCTTAGACAAGTTGATGCATACCTGTCTGACGTTGATCAACCGATCTAACCGCTCCAATCACCCTATGAGCCTGGCACACACCAGGCCCTATAAAAGGGGCCTAGCCCGACACTCTGCTCCTTTGAACTCAGCCGTCGGAGGAGAGGACATGCCTGCTGGGTCCAAAGCTAAAGGGCTTTGCAACATATTCATAAAACCGTAGTTACGTTAGGTAACTGGGGTTTCTATTTCATATGTTGCTTCAGCACTTTAGGCATTCAAGTGATTGGAGCGAGCCCAGGGCCAACATGCACCCTGACAACCACCAAAGCGTCGGCAAGGCAGAGGCCCACAGGTTGGGTGAGGAGTACAGGCACCATCCAAGGCACCATAATCCCTCACCCCAGTAGAAAAGACAGGAACCCCCCCCCCCCTCCATTAGACTATCGTTTATTTGTTTATTTATTTGGATCCCCATTAGCTGTCTCCAAATGGACAGCTACTCTTCCTGGGGTCCGGTTCAAGCAATTACAATATTCACATCATGCAGTTAAATTGAAAAAAACACTTCACATACAAACCTCTCCTCAGTTATACGCACACATACTGTACATATAAAGAATTTAAATATACTGTATATGAAGATATAGACATACACACACAAACAGACTTAGGCTTCCATCAGAAAATGTCTTTTCAATAGTCTTTTAAAAGAGAGCTTTGTTTCAGCCTGTTTAACAGCCGGTGGCAGTTTGTTCCATAAAGTCACAGCTCTAAATATGACCGACCTACGCACGGCTTCTGTTCTGGGTTTGGGGCGGGTCAAATGACCCTGAGCCGCTTGCCTAGTTGGATAGTTGTGCAGATCTCTCACATAATGTAAAGGTTGTACAAATGAGTAGATTTTGACTATAGCATATATTTCTGAAGAAAGTCATTAAATTATATTTGAGTCTATCTTCTACTCTGAGCCATGAGAGACGGGCATGATGCTCAGCTGAGCTCTGTCCCCACACGAGTGGGCAGCCCAGAGCCAGCCTGGCAGCCTTGTTCTGTGCTGTCTGCAGTTTCGTCATGTGTTTCTTAGCTGCACCTGACCACACCACAGAGCAGTAGTCCAGGTGAGACAAGGCCAATGACTGAACCACCAAAACTCTAGAAGCCGGTGTCATGAATGAGCAGCACCTTCTAATACATGCCATATTTCTACCCATTTTTTCACAACAGTGTCAATGTGCTTATCCCAAGATAAACGTTCATCGAAAGTAACTCCGAGGAGTTTTACCTCCTGAACCTGCTCTATTTGCATGTCTTTAATACAATGTTAAGTGGATCGTCACTATCTTGGTGTCGAGATCTAAACAACATACTCTTTGTTTTAGACACATTCAAAACCAGTCTGTTTTCGTGAATCCAGTCAAATAACAACTGCAAATCATCCTGTAGTGTATTTCTCAGCTCAGACATACTTGATGCTGCACAGTAAACAGTGGCGTCATCTGCATAGAGAGTTGCGCTGCACCTTTTAAGGCCGTACTGCATATCATTAATGAAAATTGAAAAAAGCAGTGGTCCCAAACAACTGCCTTGAGGTACACCACACTGCAGATGTTTAGGCGCAGAAAAGCTTCCATTAAAAAATACTGATTGTGATCTACAAGTTAAGTAACTATTCATCCATTTCAGTGGTGTAGCATCAAATCTATAAGCAGATAATTTTTCAAGTAGCAGTTTATGATCCACCAAATCAAAAGCTGCGCTGAAATCTAAGAATACTGCACCCACCATCAACTTCTTATCAATATAAGACAACCAATTATCTGCCATTTCTGTAAGTGCTGTACATGTCGAGTGATTTTCCCTGTATGCATGCTGAGATCCAAAATTTATCTCATTATATTTAAATAATTAAAAATCTGTTTAAAAACAACTCTTTCCAACAATTTACTGAGTATCGGAAGAAGCTAATTGGTCTACTGTTAACAGCAGTTAGACTGACATTTCTACTTTTTGAGAGTGGAAGTATTTGGCCGATTTCCACATTTGAGGAAAAATTCCCTGCTCTAAGCTTAGGTTGAAAATGTGACAGACTGGAAAAGCTATTGTGTTTGCAGCAAGTTTAAGCAATCGACCATCCACCTCATCAATTCCTGATGGTTTGTTGACATCTAGCGTGAAAAGAGACTTTTCAACTTCTGCTGAACTTAACATATTAAATGTGAAATTACAATTTTGTTTTTAATAATTAAATCTTTGATTATTTTGGATGAAGTGCAAAAATACCCTGAATTTGTAGTGTCTTGTCTCAGATTGTCAATTTTATCACCATAATATTACTAAAATGATTTGCAATATCCTTTCCTTTGTCAGAAATCCACCGTCCACTTCTATAAATGATGGTAAATTGGTTTTGCTCCTACACATTAACTCGTTCAAGGTATTCCAAAGTTGTTTGCCATCATGTTTGTTATTCTCTATCTTATTTCTATAATATATTTGTTTCTTTTTTCTGTTTTGTTTAGTCACTTTATTCCTCTCAATACAATAGGTTTCCACTTCTCAGATGTCTTTAGAACACACGCTTCATTTTTCAAGTTGTCTCTGTGCGCCATAGACTGCTTAAGCTCCTATCATCGAGGGACAAGCAGCACGGATGCACAGAATGTGCGCACAGATCACCCCACCCTCTTAGCCGGGGCCAGGATGTCCGCCCACAGTAGGATTTCCACCGCCAGACTGTGGAGAGCGGGGGACCTGGTCCCCCCTGCTTGTTCAGATAGGCGGCCACAGTTGTGTTGTCTGTCCGGACCAGCACATGTTGACCCCCCAGACTGGCTGGGAAGTGCAAGAGAACATTCTGCACTGCTTCCATCTCCAGGAGGTTGATGTGTCTCAAAGGCGAGGCCCAGACGCCGCCCTAACCAGTGAGGGAGGCGTCCGTGAACACTTCCACATGACGGTCCGCCAGACCCATTCGGACTCCCTCTCAGAGCCGACTGCAGACCAGCCAGAAGGCAATGTCGCCTTGCGCCGCCGGGGGAACCCCGCGCCGGCCTCGACACCCCTCTGAGACCCCTCTGTATCCAGAGACTCTGACGATGGAGCTGGTCCAGGGCCGCCTCCACGCACTTGGAAAATGTGCGTGGGCCAGCGAGTAGCCAAACGGAAGGCGGCAATACTTGAAGCACCTCCCCTGTACTGTAAACTGGAGGAAGGGTGGGGACTTCGAGAGAACTGCAGTGCGTAGCCCCTCCGCATTGTCCTATCCAGCCAAGGCGCCGACAGGAGCCCTGCACCTTTCCAAATCTGATAAAACTCAGTCAGCGGTTGGACTACAGATCTGCGGGAGAGAGGAGAGGCAGGCCCGCCCACAGACTCCCCTCCCGGAGACGAGTCGTGACGTGGTGGGCCCCCGCGGAAAGGGCATCAGCAGCGCAGCCAATGAGGAGCCCGCCAGCTGACACCACTCAGTGACGCGACGGAGAGGGGATTCCAAAACGGCCTATCTCTCCCACGTCCAACAGCCGCCGGCAAGGGGGGGCGGAGCCACACAAGGCACTGCACCAACAGTCGGCCAATCACCGCTGAGGACTGGCCCAGTGGAGAGCGGAGCCTTGGAGGACGCTGCAGCGACACTGGGCCAATCACCACTCAGGACTGGCACAGTGTGTGTAGCAGACCGAGAACCAGAGCCAAGCTCGGACCCAGACACGAGCTGGATGCATATCTGGCCAAGTGCAGAGCGGCGTGAGCTGCAGAGGGACCCACGCGCATACCTGTAGTCATTGTATGGGCGGAGAGACGAGCTTTTTCGACAAGTGGGCCACCAGAGCCCCGCTGTCACCAGTCGTCGAGGCACTGAAAACAAGCTGTTATCAATAGTTGACAGATAAGGGACTCTGACAGGCGACCAATCCAGCGCGTCGCTGTCTGCTGCTGCTCCACGCTCGAACCTGTCATAACAGTGGTTGAGTGGAGCTTGTCAAGAATTGTGACACAAAAGCCCTTCCATAGAATCCGGCACATATGGCGTGCCGTCATGGCACATGAGCGGTAACAGGCTGTCTCAACGCGCCGTTATCAAACTCTTCCTCCACGCTTGATTCTGTCATAACACTAGGGATGTCAAGATTAACCGGTTTTACGATTACCACGATTATAAAAGGACGCGGTAGGTTTTCCGTAAGAATTTTAGAAGCCACGGTTTACCGCGGACATTTTCACGCTGACGTACGAGCCGCTGCATGCCATAAACAGCGTAAACTCAGCGGTAGTTGAGCGAGGCAGAAGGACGCTCTCCTCCAGTGTTGTATCCACCCAAAAACGATTGAAGTCAGCAGAGTGGGACGTCTTTAGGATCCAAAACATGACCAAGGCGATGTTGTCGATGGAACATCCGTTATGCAAACCCTGTCGTCAGAAAGTTGCAGCAAAAGGCGCTGATATCGGCCAACAGTTTATATTCGACAAAGGATTATCTGGAGATAATCCTTCGCTGTAAATGTCCAGGTCAAGGTAACGAACTGTATAATTCCCAAAAAAGTCCAAATGTTGGGAAATAGCCACAACTGGCTCAGGATGTAAAGAAAAAGCTAACGCTCCGCTCTGCTTCAGCGTAACAGAAAGGAAAGTGAAACCGCGCACATGTGGAAATCAGCTGTTCAAAAGAGTCTCCTTAGTCATTTTGTAAACACGTTTCATTCTCTGTTCATCAAAACATCTGACAAATAATTAAGCAGCAGCAGAACTTTGAGAACATGAAACCTAGCCTAGACTGTGGCCTAATAATATATAGTCAAATAATTATGATAATTATGGTCATTATAAAGAAGTAAAGTTGACATTGTTTTGTATTATTCAATGTAGACCTATTTATTTTAATGCAAAACAATCTTAAATGTTTACAAGTTCAAGTATTAAAAAGCTTTTTAAAGACAAAAACTAAAAATATCAGTTCTTTCCTTTCATTCGGTTTCATAAAATCGCAAAAAAAATTCAAAAAATTGAATTCGTGACACCCCTACATAACAGTGGATAAGCGGAACTTGTCAAGAATTTTGACACAAAAGCCCTTCCATAGAATCCGGCACATACAGCCAAAGAGTAGCGTCTCGGAACTCTCTGCGCTGACACTCATACAGCAGGCGCATGATGCTGTGGCCGAAGCTGCAGAGCCAGCAGGGTGGGACTCAGTGATGGACTTCAAATTGTAAATCCAGACTCGTTCCTGCATATTTAAGTACTGAACAATTTTACACCTAATCTTTGTTCCAGTTCAATCCTACATCTCCAATCTCTGAAAAGGACCCTCATTACAACCCACATCCCAAGCTTGATGACAAAGTGCATGTGCTGGTCTGTCTGCTTGATGTAAACAGCCCAGAAATTGACCGCCTTGTGATCCAGAAGATGAAAGAAGTCCGGGAGGCCGCCCGAGATCTGGGTATACACAAACATGATACTAATCTGACTTTCAGTCACTTGATTTCTCTTTATTGTGCATGTCAATGTATATGGATTGTTTTCAGGAATTCCTCAGATAGCTATTGCTACACACGCCGATGCACTGTGTGAGGAAATTGAGAAGAACCTCCTCAATGTCTACAAGAGTAAGGCTCTGAAGAAAAAGGTGGGTGGGATCCATTAAGCCTTTTACAAACATGCACGTTCAGACAGCTCATTCGAGAAGAGCTGCTTATTTACACAGTCAGTCAGCTATTCCCACCCGGAGGAGTAACTACTACATGCGTTTCTCTCCTTCGAGAAGAGTGAGCTCCTCGTAAACCCTCGTGCACATTATCACTTATGTGTGCTCCAAATTCTCAGTGTGATTATGGTGCGTGCTTGTGGATGTTTCGTGAAAATATCAGCATTTATATTGCCCTGACTTTGAAGTAATGTCTTCAGTTCGCCTTGAGTTGTTGCTGCTGGGCTATTAAAGCGTCATCCCTCGCTTGTCACTCTTCTTTTGTTCATATGCAAAATCCCAAAGTACCATGGGCTTTTTGACATGTACAACATAAGCAGAAGAACAGCCATCTACAAAAGCCACGGATAAACCGTACACATTGTTTGAGCAAGGCTTTAATGATTGGAGTGGAGATTACCTTAATAATGTTGACCTGACAGTGTTTTATATTTTCATTTTTCACTGGCTTAAATTGTAAAAACAAATACTTAATGAAAACATAGGCCCAAGCGGCGATACATGTCCCAACAACGGACAACAACAGAAACAAAGTGCGAGGGAAGGGTAGACCAACCTCTCCTTACAAATACCGATCTGCACCCTTTGCCCTGCACCCTTCCCTTCTACCTCAACTGTAAAAGTGTTGAAGAAAATGAGAACTAACCTTACAATTTCTGTGAAAGAAAGTAAATCCTATTCAAAATCATTTTCTGTTTACTTTGGAAGTTCCACTGTCTCTCTTCTTTGCTCATTTTGCAATCTTACAGACTATCACTTTAAAGTAGGCTATTTTACTGTTTTTTTTAAGGTATTTGGAATGTTCTTTCTTGTAAAATATCCACACTTTCGTCAGTTTAGCACAGAGCTGATTAGCTGTTGTATGCCAAGTGTGTGAGCTAAATTTCATTGCGCTACAGATACATTTTTCAGCTATCATTAGTATACAGAGGCAGATGATGTGATGTCCATATAATGAGTGTACCAAATTGCTACACATGAATTGTGAACAGTAATAACTGTCATGCATGTAGGGGTCATTTAGAGTGTTTGCAAATGTTTTACTCTCTCATTTACATATCAGGTTTGAAGTCCTATTACTGTAATATACGTACATATGCAATTTCAAATAGTAAATTTGCTCATCATGCTCACAAAAAGTTATGTTATTTTCCAGCTTGCACTTGCTAATTAGAACCTGTCCTGATAAATTACCCTCTGAGGGTTTAATAATTGTGAACCATTGTAATGTGCATTTCATTTGTCTGTGCAGATGACAGAGTTCAGTAATGGAGTTGGCATCCCCTGCAGTGCATCATGGCTGTGATGAACTACTGCAAAGGCAAAACTAAGATTGACCCAAACATGGATACACTTATCCTCACTGTTCTCAAACACATGATTGATTTCGGAAACGACTTCATTGAAGAGATTACTCAAACTTAGCCAGGTCTGCCCTGGCAGAGTGCACAATAAACAGGGTATTATGGTATCAAGGGTGTTGGCAATGCCGATGACCAATATATGGGCTATGGGTTATGTTTAGTGTTTGAAATACTGGAGTAATCAGTTATTTTCTTGTTGTAAAGTAACTTTCATTTAGGGCTTAATTTGCAGATAAAGAACATGGAGAAGTTTCTATTCAGATGTGAGACAGAAATTAGAAATAAAAAGGGCCTATGTATATGTACACATATTGTTATACATTCAACAATATGTGTACACAAATATAATAGTTGTGTGAGAAACACCTGACCCAATAATGCTACGTAATAATTTATTATCAATTGTGTCAAAATATTTTGAACCAAATTTAAAATCCTATCACAAAGTCTGTGTATAGCCAAGACATCTTGACTCACACTGAAGTAGTTCTTAAAATACATTTGTTTTTTTTGTCCTGGGATCAAAACAATCAATTCTGGCCATGAGGGATCTACAATATGAGCTGTGCCTTATAAACAAAGTAGCGGCGTGTATCATTGGTCCTTTTAATTACCTCAAAATAAAACAAACAAAATGACTTGAATTTCAATTTTAAAAAGTCAGTGAAACCAAAATTTAATGAAGCAATTCTGAATTTCTGTCTTTGATTTTGTAATTGCAAAATAAAAACAATTGTGTTAAAAAAAGGTGATGTACATTTAATTTGGAATACATCAACATCTCGCATGATGTATGTGTAAGCTCGTACAGGGGTTGTCCATCTTAGAACAAGGTTCTTGAGTCATCGACAGCTTTTCCAGCGGACGAGCTGGAAACCCCTCGGAGCCTTCTGGATGAGAGGAGAAACGTCCTACACTTCAACTACAGAGTACAGGAGATGACTCAAGAACCTTCTAACAATTTTCACATGATGCAAAGACTGTGTATGCGAACACTTCTTTTGAGGCAATATTAGCCAATGTGTGAGTGAAAATTGTATTAAAACATAGCGCCGGAATCGTGTACTTTGATTTTGTTTTACAGGCCTATGTGGTGCCACAATAATTTCTATATCGACTTATTGCTCAATAAGTAAAATGAAGGACAGTGACATTTTGGACTCTATAAATGCACAATAACAGTGCATGCACGTGCAGCTTGAATGCTTAAAGCCACACCCAATAAATACAATAAAATACAATACTACAAATGTTTTTTTTAATAAATGACCAAACAAAGAAGAAGAACTTTATTTACATAGCGCCTTTCACAGACATAGTCATAAAGCGCTTCACATGAGACATTGTGTGTTTGCTGTGAGTCGCTCAGCTCTCTTCAGTCCTGACTATAACTGTGTCATCCAAATCCATTCTTTGATTATCCGCTGTAAAAAAAAAAAAAAAAAAAAAACGGCATTATCTGTGTTTAGTTTCTCAAGAGCATGTTTTGTATTGCTGGCAACAGTATAATACAGAATGTTATACGCAGTGTGCCTTTAATTACAGGAGATTGAATGCTGTCACAGCACTGAAGTTCCATCCTTTGGTCTCCCTATGCGTAAAACTAGACCTCACCTTCTTAAAGGGAGGCCGCAATTAAGGTTAAGGTATAGTTTATTGTCCCCATTGGGAAATTTGTCCTCTGCATTTGACCCATCCTTTGATGCCACTGAGGCAACCCGTAAGGAGCAGTGCAGCGCCCGGGGACCCATCTCCAGATGCGGAGCAAAGGTCGATGGTCAGTAGGATTCACCTATTGTACATGTTTTCAGTGCATTTTTAAAATCTTTTCATCCTTATCAACCGTATTAACGCACATATCCACACCATTTATAGATTTGTGACATTAGGATAGGTCTTTATTGTCATTGCAAAATTAATCACAATGAAATTCATTTTGAGAGCCCTCCCTTGCATAACCGCATGAAAAACATAAAACATCAAGAAAAAATCTGTATAAATATAAAAGTCATTTCAAGTGCTGACCAGCGATTGGTGAATTATACTACTTTTGCATTAATGTATTATTTATAATCAGATTTCCACGTTCCCACCCTCACCTATGGTCATGAGATCTGGGTAATGACCGAAAGGACAGGATCGCGAATACAAGCTAACAAATCAAAACTTAAAGCAATCAAAACACAGACAGTACACCTCAATAATACTGATCGCCACTATTAAACCATAATAAATCAAATCAAAATCATCAAAGTCAAACCTTCCAGGCCATTTCATATCACTCAATTTTATGTTCCAGGCAGTGCGGACAATGGAACAGAGCTTAAAACCCACAAACTCAGGCCAAAACATAACCAAAATTAACATCACACACACTAATTAAAGGTTAACATAAGACCATCAACTGAGAACACAGAATAGACACTCAAAAGATCAATGTTATTCATCCAAGCTAGGTTGTAATAACACATCATCGACGAGTGTAGAAAAAACAGGGGCAGCTATTTTTACGAGAACGACAGCGTTCTCTAGTTTCTTAAGGCACAAGCAAAGGGCAGTAAATGTTCATCACACCACACTCTAATCCAAATTAAAAAGAAAAAAACTTGAGCACAAAATCATCTTAGCCTGATTATCAGTGTAAGATAGTTACCAGATGTTTCGGCAAGACAGGCGAGGAGGCATCCAAAATCGTGTTAAAAAAGTAATTTATTTACAAAAGGAAAAGAACGGTAAATCATAAAGAAAATGCCTAGGACTTAACTTAACCCAACACAGGAAACAAACAAAAACAACAGTGCAGCCTCACGGCAAACTGCCCTCCCTCACACCATTCTCCACCAGGCTTAAGTAGGAGCTCTCCACCTCACCCACAGGTATGTACCACTGGCCTTCAGGGTAGGAGGGGAGTAAGTTGGTCTTTAAGACAACCACATAAACAATATAAACGGTAAGCAATAACAAATTCTACACACAATAATCAAATCATATTAAAGCAACATAAATGATTATATTAACAAAACCCTAAACAATTGAACACTCAATCCCCCCTCCAAATCAATCCCAGTGCTGCAGCCCAACTACCCCAGGTGTTACCACTAATCTGTCAGCTGAGCTGACAGCACCTAAAGTAAACAAACCAATCAAAACAATAACAACCATATTACCAAACACAAAAAGCAAAAGAATTGACCAACACATACACAGTGAAAGGAGGGGTGGAAGCCCCCCTTTCACACTTCCTCCTCCCCCGGGAGCTCGCCATCAGGATGGCGAGACAGGAAGTCAGCCACAACATTAGTTTTACCAGGTTGGTATTGAACTTGAAACCGATAGGGCTGCATTTCCAGCACCCATCGTGCAATGCGATTGTTCGTGTCCTTCATAGTGTGGAGCCACTGCAGGCCCTTGTGGTCAGTCTGTAGAACAAAGTCACGTCCGAGTAGATAGTATTTAAAACTATCCAATGCCCACTTTATGGCAAGGCACTCCAACTCAATCGCCGAGTACCGAGTTTCCCGTGGCCATAACTTGCGGCTTACATAAGCCACTGGTTTGAGCGGATCACCCTGAAGGAGAACAGCCCCCAGCCCCACTCCTGAAGCGTCCGTTTGAACCACAAAAGCCTGATTAAAGTCGGGGCTCTGTAAAACAGGACCTGTACAGAGCGCCTCCTTCAGGTCCTGGAAGGCTCGCTCATGTTCTTCTTGCCAGAGCATCTGGTTGGCAGGCCTTGCGAGTCAAGTCTGTTAGAGAGCAGCACGGGTAGCAAAATGGGGCACAAACCGCCTATACCAACCTGCTAACCCCAGAAAGGACTTCAATTGAGTTTTAGTCTGTGGCCGGGGACAGTTCTTCACAGCCTCAACTTTGTCCTGCTGAGGACGGATCACCCCGTGCCCCAACAGATAGCCCAAATACTTTGCTTCCCTTTGAGCTATGGCACACTTCTTGGGCTGGACAGTTAACCCCGCCTGCTTCAGCCGCTGAAGAATGTCCTGTAAATGTCCGATATGATCTTTCCACGAGTGGCTAAACACCACAATATCATCCAAATAGGCCCCAGCAAAGCCTTCTGCTCCTTCCAGCACCCTGTCCATTAGACGCTGAAAAGTTGCTGGTGCCCCTGGAGGCCAAAGGGCATAACAGTAAACTGAAACAATCCTTGAGGTGTTCTGAAGGCTGCATACTATCGTGCCTCTGGCGCCAAGGGCACCTGCCAGTACCCCCGACATAAATCCAAGGTTGTGATGTATTGGCAGTGCCGATGCGTTCAATTAAATCATCCAGTCGCGGAGTGGGGTAGGCATCGAAATTGGACTGAGCATTGAGTCTTCTAAAATCAATACAAAAGCGAATAGAGCCATCCTTTTTTAACACCAGGACGACCGGGCTGCTCCATTCACTTTGCGACCTCTCGATAACTCCCAGGGACAGCATCAACTCCAGCTCTTCCTTTAGAGATGGGAGCAACCTTTCTGGCACCCGATACATGCGCTGGCGTACCGGCGTGGAGTCCTTGAGGGTGATGTTATGCTCCACCAACGTTGTGTAACCCGGCCGATCCACAAACAGCCCAGCGGGAACAACGGCCAGCAATTCTCTTTGCATCTCTGGAGATAAATGAGACAAGTCCAAGTTAATGTGAGTATTATCACCATTTGAGGCAGAAACTGATCTGTCTGATCCTCTTCTTTCTTCACAGAACAAACCCACATTTGCTGACTGGCCTGTTCTGTACGCCTGTGCCACTCTTTTAATAAGTTTACATGGAAAGTCTGTTTTTCTTTCTACAATACGGGGTGGCAATTCATAAGTTGTAGGTCCCAACTTCCTCAGCACTTTGAAAGGACCCTGCCAACGTGTCAACAGTTTATTGTCCGATGTTGGCAGGAGAAGCATAACATCCTGACCTGGCTGGAAAACCCTGGCCTTGGCATTTTATCAAAGTACTGCTTTTGCCTCACCTGGGCTTCCTCCATGTTGTCATGCACCAACCTGGAGAGTTTCTCCATCTTCTCCCTCATTTGCATAACATATTGCAGAACTGGAACTGGCTGAGGTTCACTGGCTGGGTCCCACGCATCCCTGAGCACCTCCAGAGGTCCTCGAACTTGCCTCCATAGAGCAGCTCAAATGGAGAATAGCCTGTAGACGCTTGAGGGACCTCTCTATAAGAGAACATCAGATAAGGAAGCCAGCGATCCCAGTCTTTTCCATCCTCAGCAACAAATTTTCTCAGCATGGACTTGAGAGTTTGGTTATAGCGTTCTACTAAACCATCCGTCTGCGGGTGGTAAGGAGTGGTCTTTATCCCTTTAATACCCAGTAGACGATAAACCTGCTGCATAGTTTGAGAGAGAAAGGCGGTGCCCTGGTCTGTAATAATTTCATTGGGTAAACCCACTCGTGAAAAAAACTGCAATACTGCCTGTGCAATAGCCTGGGCAGTAATGCGCTTCAATGGAAAGGCTTCTGGATACCGAGTGGCATAATCACTCAGGACCAGTATATATCTGAAGCCTGAGTGAGACCTTTCTAAAGGTCCAACAATATCCATTGCAATTCTAGCAAATGGCACATCAATGATTGGCATAGATTGGAGAGGATATTGTTTGGACTTTTTGTTACTTGTAATTTGGCAGATGGGGCATGACAAACATATTTGTGAACATCTGTGTATAATCCTGGCCAGTAAAATTTATTAGCAATTCGCTCCAGCGTTTTGATTTTTCCTAGATGGCCAGCCCAAGGGATGTCATGGCCAAGAGTCAACACCTTTTCTCTCAAACTTTGAGGAACCACCAACTGCTCCACAGCTCCCCCTTCTGGCTTATGGTACAACACACCTTCTCTAAAGAAATAGATTTCAGGTTTTAGAGAGGTGTTTGGAACCGCCTGATCGCCATCAATTTCCACTGCACCTCTAAATGCAGCCTCAAGAGTCACATCTTCCTTTTGCAGTTGCTTTAACTCTTTCGGCAACTCCCACCAGCTCTGATCTTCCGGCTGGCACGGTTGAGGCAAACTGGGAGGAGTCTGTTTGGCAGTTCCAATAAATTTCTCTCTTCTTCGTTGATTTTTACTCTTTTTGGTTTTCCCATTTGACTCTATTGGGAAATTACTTTGATTAAATGGAGCTGCTCTAACCACTTGGCATCAGGGGAATCTGTAAGTAAATCATTGTCTAGGTTTTGCGCCCGGGACCGAGTCACCACTGCATTTACCGGTTTGCAATTTTCCAGTAACTGTGGCAAATTGGTACATCTTGTCCCATTAGCACTGGGTGACTTAGACTTGGCACCACACCCACTTCTAAGAAGTACTTTTGGCCCTGAATTTCAAGATGTATATGGGCAGTTGGGTATGGCTTTTTGTCCCCATGTACACACCACACATCAACTACCCCTCTCCAAATTGCTGATCTTGCACCAGATATGGCATAACCAAAGTTTGTGTGCTGGCTGTAGCTGGTGTGCCATTCACCAACACTATAGCCGTTTGCATTTTGCCTTTTACACCTTGGTCATTTTTTTGCGTTTTTATTTCAGGTCTAGGCATGCAGCACATAGTGTTAGCCCCTTTAATTTTCAGAGCTGGACATTGGGGTTTAATATGGCCCTCTTTCCCACAATAATAACAAACTGGGGGCCCTTTTCCTTTCTTCACCTCTGACTTTTCAAAGTGTTTAGGATAAAACCTCTGGGTGTTCTCTGCCCCCCGTCCACCCTCAATAAGACCACTCCCACCATACCCGACAGACTTACCCCGAGCTGGGGGCTGGCACTGGTCATCTCTGAAGACTCTTGGGCCTCGTCGAGCAGCAAGGAAGGCCTCCACCAGTTCTGCAGCCTGCTGACCAGTCTTTGGTTGTGTTCCTTCACCCAAACCATTATTTCAGGTGACAAGGTGCGAAGATATTGTTCCAAAATCAGGGCTTCTCCAATTTGCTCCTTGGTCTTCTTAGCCGGCTTGATCCACTTCTGGTATAGGTCCTTCAGCCGGTTGTAGAACTCCTTTGGGTCTCCCCGGAAGATGCTCCGTCTCTCGAAATCTTTGTCGATACATCTCTTCATTAATTTCATACTTGGCCAAAATGGCTTCTCTAACTTTGTCATAGTCCATTGATTCCACCATGTCCATAGCTACAAAAGCGCTTCTAGCTCTGCCAGTCAGGTGAGGACCAGATGCACCGCCCAATCGGTTCTCGGCCACCTGTAGGCAGTTGCAAGTCTCTCATAAGTCGTTAAGTATTGTTCAATATCGTCACCTTCTTCCAACTTGGGGATGGTGCCACCACCCCAAATGCGATTCTGTGGTGCTTCAGGTGCATACATATCCTGGGAGTCACATCTCAGAGAGGCCTCAAACACTTCACCTCTTTCGTTTGTACCTCCATATTGTCCATATTTTTCTCTGTCTTCCTCCAGTTCAGTTCTGAAAGTACCAAGCTGCACCTGGACACTTCTCCATCTTTGCTCTTGTTTATAGGCTTCTTTCTCCTGTGTTTCCATTTGTCTCCTTATCAAGGCATACAATTTATCCAATGCAGCCTGGTCTCCAGTCTTTGGGAGATCATCTGCTAGTGCAGCAACCGCGCCCTCTGTCACATCTTCTTCACGAAATTGAGTGCCCGCATGTTGCTTGGGCCGGGTTGCCTCGTCATCCTTCATGGCTTTTGTCACACTCCTGGTATGATGCCTGACCTGCTTGTTGTGCTCCAGTGTCGAGGAGGAAACATCCCACCACTGCCACCAAATGTAAGATAGTTACCAGATGTTTCGGCAAGACAGGCGAGGAGGCATCCAAAATCGTGTTAAAAAAGTAATTTATTTACAAAAGGAAAAGAACGGTAAATCATAAAGAAAATGCCTAGGACTTAACTTAACCCAACACAGGAAACAAACAAAAACAACAGTGCAGCCTCACGGCAAACTGCCCTCCCTCACACCATTCTCCACCAGGCTTAAGTAGGAGCTCTCCACCTCACCCACAGGTATGTACCACTGGCCTTCAGGGTAGGGAGGGGAGTAAGTTGGTCTTTAAGACAACCACATAAACAATATAAACGGTAAGCAATAACAAATTCTACACACAATAATCAAATCATATTAAAGCAACATAAATGATTATATTAACAAAACCCTAAACAATTGAACACTCAATCCCCCTCCAAATCAATCCCAGTGCTGCAGCCCAACTACCCCAGGTGTTACCACTAATCTGTCAGCTGAGCTGACAGCACCTAAAGTAAACAAACCAATCAAAACAATAACAAACCATATTACCAAACACAAAAAGCAAAAGAATTGACCAACACATACACAGTGAAAGGAGGGGTGGAAGCCCCCTTTCACAATCAGCTAACAAACAAAGATAAAATTGCGTGTTTCTATCAGTCCAAGGCCTAATCAGAGGTGAGTTAACCCACCCCAGCGTCATCCTCAGAGTCAGACACGTATTTAAGAGATTCTTCTATCTCTACCCATGATTTGGTCTAAGGCTACACGATTCTGTAAGGTCATAGCCCTTAGGCCAAACAATTCAACTCTCTGGGCTTCCATCGAGGCAATAGTTACATTAACAAAACCAGTAAAGCTGTAGCCAAAGCCGATATGTCAATTGTGAGTGACCCATACTCTCGGACTGTCGAGCGCATGCGCCATCTCCCCGGCGCTGACAATGTAACTGATCAGCAGAACGATAACGCACGGCCCTGCCAGCCCGGAGCCAAGCTCTCGTCCGGGCTTTTGAGTGTATTTCAGTCCTCTGCTGCTGACAGTTAATTTTTGTTTATCGGGGCAGTCCCAGTCCATGATAACACAATGCGCCTGAGCGCCTTTGGGCTCTTCAATGATCTCAGTGTCTTAGGGAAATATTTCTCATGCTTGTCACTTGGCAAAGGGGGTAACATGAGGGGCGTTTGCCGCCATAGGAAGAAAGCAGCAGACGTAACATGATGATCTATTGTGGCTTTTGGCAATGTATTCCGCATATTGATACCACATATTCCAAGAATACTCCATTGACTTATTGAACATCTTCAAAACTCCCAGCAGCTTCCCCCAGCAGTGGGGAAACATTCGGGCCAGTGACACCGTGCTGTGGACATGACGTGATCATCAGCCACCTCAGCACAGCCACCAACAGCAGCACACAGAACGCGATCAACAGCCAGCGGCGCTTAGCTCCGCCCACTCGTGCCTGCTCCGCATCTCTCTCCTCCACCAAGTGCTCCATCGTAGCCATGGTAGCAAAGGTCGTCTCCGCCCACCATCAGCTCAGATAGAGTAAGCAGCTATACCTTGTATTGCTTCTTACAAGGCCTCGGTCTCAGCACCCGTCGTGGTTGTGGCGCTGGTGAGTCGTCTTCCGTGTTAGAAACCGCACACTGGCCCGTTTCAGATCCACCCCAGGGATTTGCTTTAGTGCACAACCCTCGAGCTTTGGAGGTTCTCTGAGAGCCAACCCCATGCAGCATGCTGCCACCGCACGCGTGTGACGTCGCTCCTTCCCCCAGACTTGGTAGCACCCGACAGTGCGAGGCCTGGACCCACGTGGCCCTTTCTGCGACCTTCACCGCTGTCCCCGTTATCAGTAGCACCCGAAATGGTCCCGGCCACCGCTTAGACCGCCAGTGTTTCCTCCTCCACCACGATAAAGTCCCCCGAGAGGATGGCATGCAGCGTGGACTCTCCGCCTCCTTTGGTAAAGTCGTCCTCACCTGTGCAGAAATATCACCCACCAAAACGTGCATTTCTGTATGCTTACCAACGGTCGTCGTCCCACCGTGAGGTCTCTGACCACGTCCGTCATGCATGACCAATCCCGTGTGCTAAAACAGCAAAGTGCCTAAAAAACGTTTACTGTAGGTAAACATGGTTCCTTATCGGGACCATACAAAACACAGCTTTCCTTCCACAGTTTCACCTCCTCTGCACCTGCAACAGTTTGCATCTTACAAAGTCAGGAAAACACGTCATCATTAGTTTCCTTTTGGACAAACAGATGTTTGTGCAGGCGCAAAAGGCTTTCAGCAGTCTGTGCTGAAAAACGAGAAGACAGTGGGCCAAATACAACAGTGTCAAATTCACAACATACAGAACATACATATTTGGGTTTAATCAAAAGTATACTGAGTAAAACATTTCCTCCAAGTGTCCATCTCCATCTGTGGAAATGGGAAAAAAGTCAAGCAGGGTGCTCCCACTTTCTTGACACTGACATTTGAAAGTTCAATAAGCACAGCATTATAGCATAGCCAGCTAGCAGGTGACAGATGCGAAGTTTTCTGCTCTAGCAAGATTATAGACACAGTGTGTGGCACAAGCAGAGTTAGAGAAGCGTAGCCTAAGAAGTCACGTGGTGCAAGCTTTCTCAGCGGCAGCTACCGCACGTGGCAGACAGCCAGGCCTGCTGCCACTGAATCAAGTTTTGCGGACAAATAAGCTACAGGTCTGGGGCGTCCCCGAAATCTTGCAACAAGAGAGAAACCATGAATCTCTCCTTCACATCCACCGTTTGTGTGAATGGCCTGTTTTGGTCTGGGAGCCCCAGCGTAGGGGGACACTGTAAAGCTATTTTCAGCTCCACAACTGCCTTTTCAGCCTCTGGCGTCCATTGTACACAGTCACTTTGCTTTAATATGCATTTTGAAAAACACCAGCCCGATAACTCACAATATCTAAGACGCGATCGATAAAAGCCACCTTTTTTTTAAATTAAAATCATCTAAAATTACAATGGGACTGATATTCACGCTTTGAAAAACGTGTTTGTGAATAAAATCTATAAAAAGAGGCTGTATCTGTCTGACAAATCATTTTTAGTGCTTTTCGCTTTGACTTTGGAGGGTTCTGGGTAAAATTGACTGAAACAAAAGATCCAGCTTGAGATCTGATTTGAATTGTTCACCATAAAGAAGACCTTAAAGAGACGGTCAGTCATGAACGTCACATCAGCACAAACACTGGTCAGCACTTTAATCACTCCTCTGTATTCCAGAAGATGGAGTGAACTCTTTGCACCCTCTGCTGGTGTTTTATGTTCTTGCTTTGCAGAATTATAAATAGATCATAGCAATTAAGAATTCAAAGCAAAAATGTCCAGCCTTTTCAATGGGGGAAATGTTGTAAAATGTCGTCCATAACAACTAGGGAAAAAAGTGACTGCAATACATTCATCGAAAAGCCAGAGGGCTCAGATATTTGTGCACCATTGTTTAATTTATCGTATGGAAAAATGTAATGCTGAGCCTTTATTTTAGTCTGTTGAAAGTGTTGCCACCAGTGGGCGCTAGGACTCCAACTTTGACTGTTACTAAGCAATGTCTTTAATAATGCTTAGTAGATGTGTAATGAAGGCAGTTTGAGCACTAAAATGACCAGCCTAGTGTGGGGAGAATAGCAAAAATAATAGAGTAATCTGTGTTTTTATTGTGTGCAGATGGTAGAGTTCAGTTCTGCAGTGGGGATCCCTCTGAACTGTATCATGGCTGTGAAGAATTACTGTGAGGGGACATGGACAAAAACACAGACATGGACACACTCGTCCTGACCGCGCTCAGACACATGATCAACTTTGGAGACGACTTCATCCAAGAGACGTGACACTTGACTTACAGTGTCTGCAGCTCAATTTTGTTAATTGCTCACTGCATAGAGTCTGCTGTCATATCATTATGGAGGAACAACAGTTAAAACATGCATGCGTCACAATAAGAAGTAAAAACACTTTTTTCCCCAAGAGGAAACTTTTTGTCATATAATTTCCAGAGCAAAAGAAAATATATACTAAGCATGTTTTTGATTTATTATCTAGTCACACACAATTGTTCAATACAGAGGTGTTGAGTCACAAATGTTATCCTTGAGCTCCCCCTAGAGGATGGCAGACAAAAATGCGCAAACAAGTTAATGCACTGTAGGATATTTATTGTACTTAAGTAAAATAAACAAAACAAGGATTACTAATAAAAGCCGCTTCTTGAATATAACAAAGCGATCATAACTTTGAGATTGTGTATTTAAAAACAAACAGCTCCCTCTAGGAAACAACGGACCAAATAAATAACTCATGAGACCATAGAAATAAAAAGGAGAAGATATGCAGACTGTTAGAAAGTCAGCTAGTAATAATTAAAGTCAGTTTGGTATAGTTTGTTTAAAGTATAAAGGATATTTTATCAAGAAGTGACCTGTGAAGAAGCAGGTATCATTTTGGACTTAAACTGAATTACCTGGAGAAGTTTACCAATCACACGATTGTAATGGTAACTATACAGTCAATAAATAGGTATTTGGTATCGTAGCTCTCAAACCTTAGCACAACCAACCTCTGTTTACACATTTTGAACTGTATAAACAAGCTTTTAAGTTCAAATGGAGTAAAACAATTATCTCAAATTCACACTGCTTACAAAATAGTGGGAAAACTTACAAATGAAAAACTTAAACTCATCCTAAGTGACTCGAACAAAGTGGACCTGACTTGGACTCCAAAAATCGTAACTGCCAAATGGTAATTTTTTGTCTGTCCTTTTTTTCCTGTTAAAATGTTAATAAATAAAAAAGTAGAAAGACTCCAGACCCCAAAATACTTTGAGCTATATTCATCAAAATGTGACTGTAACTAAAGATTATGAACATGTAATCAGCTGAGGACAACTCTCCCTAAAAAATAATATTGAGAATACTGACTAAAATAAAAGTAGAGGCTTCAGAGGAATTTCAAGTGGCTCGAACCTTTATTGTCTTTCAAATATAGAGTGTAGAGAGTATCTTTTTGAAAATGTTATGCTTTAACAGACTATTGTTTAAAAAAAATATATTAATTGTTAGAAACAATAATTCCTCTGTGACTAGTTTGAATTTTATTGAATACATCTTTACTGAAATGTATAAAACAGAGCTTTTAATGTCATATTTAATCCTGGAGCTCCCCCTAGTGGATGTCTTACTTTATAGCAAAGAACACTGTTTTGTGTCATCTGATGTATCGATGAAAGCTTAAAGGAACAGGCCACAGTTTTCCATACTGAGATATGTTCTTACCTGAGCCTATGAGTTGATATGTACCTGACTGGTCTTTGTGCCCGTGGAAGAGCGTGGTCGCTTCTAACTTCGCCCCGTTTGGAGCTATAGGAATATGCTGGGAGAGGCCAAATCCAACAACTTCTTTGGTCTTTTTGCGTGACTGAGCGCACGCACAAAGACCAGACACGCATCAACTCGTCTAAGCTCAGAGAACAGAGGCCTGTTCCTTTAATTAATAACTGTTGTGGATTGAGGAAAAACATTGTGCTGTGGGATTTGCTTTTTGTGCTTTAGTGAACTAGTCATTAGAATTCAAAAGCTGTGTTTTTCATGTCTTAACCTTTAATAATTGCTTCCATTTCCTTGAGTGAGATGTTTGTCTTAAAAAGGATCATTTGTTTATAGTAATTGCATTTCAGTCAATCGGCTATAAATGACTGAAACAGCTAATTATGTGCAGCTAAAGTAAAAAATAAAATAAAACTGTGACTATACATGGTTAATGTATAATGGCATTAGGTGATTAGTCTCCCAGGGCAAACTGGTCCTAGTTGATGGGTCAGACAAAGGGCGGTTCAGAAGCCCCTTATGAGAGACCAACAGAGAATCGTGAGGCCGTCCCTCCTCAACAATAAACTGGACTGGTCCCACAAAACCAACGCCATGTACTAGGGCCAAAGTCGCCTCCACCTTCTGAGGAACCTGAGGTCCTTCAGAGTGAGCAGGCCTCTGGCTCAGGACTTTTTATGACTCTGTGGTAGCCTCTGCTCTCCACTACACTGCCGTCCTGGGCCCCGGGCAGCACAGAGCGGGACACGGACAGACTGAACACGCTGGTCAGGAGGGCCAGCTCCGTCCTGGGCTGCCCCCTGGACTCTGTGGAGGAGATGAGGGACAGGAGGGTATTAGCCAAGCTCACCTCCATCATCGACAACACCTCCCACCCACTGCACGGGACTGTAGAGGAGCTGAGCAGCTCTTTCAGTGGTAGACTGAGACACCCTCAGTACCGTCTGACCCTCAGTCAGACGGTACAACATTACACATTTGTGTAACACTTTTTGTTATAGTCAGTTTACTTTATTATTATTTACTGTTTATACTTGTACACAAAGTCGATGGTAGTCATTGTATATAAGATAACACTATTTAATATTTAATTGTTTTTTTCACTTTTCCTGCCTATCTGCACACCCTGACCGTTCGAGCTCCCCACATTGCACCAGCCCCTATGGCTCCTCCTGCAGGTGGTGGGTCCACAGAAGGACGGCCTCATGGTTCTAACCGGGCCTGTTGGTCTTTCATAAGGGGCTTCTGAACCGCTCTTTGTCTGACCCATCACCTAGGACCTGTTTGCCCTGGGAGACCCTACCGGGGGCACAAAGACCCTCAACAACAGAGCTCCAGGATCATTCGGGCGCTCAAACCCCTCCACCACGTTAAGGTGGCGGTTGAGAAGGAGTGTGATTAGTTACAGTATGATATAAAATAAACTATAAATACTGACAGATACAATTTTCTTCTTTTCAAAAAATGAAAGGACTGGCTTAGCCCTCTCACATTGATACCATCTGTCCCTGATTACCGTACACTTTTAGGTACAACATTAATTCCATTATTTTACTGTGATATTATTGTGCTGCAACAAATAAAGAGATCAATTAATAAATGAATAATCAGATTTTATTGAACAAACAATAGTGGTACAATCACAGTTACATTCCCTTGACTTTTAAGTTTTGGATTTGCATTTTTCTTAATAATTATTACAGAAGTAATAAAATATCAGTATCTGCGTGATCTGGGGAGCTTTCATTGTTATTAGCTCATGAAGAAGCCAGCCTGATTTTAAGCCTTTTCCACCTTGTTGAGGCCTTCTGCTCTCGCCAATCATCAAGGTGCAGCTCATCTCAAACGATCTGAATGTCAGAGAAGTCATCTGTCATCTCATTGGCAGGTGACTTCTCTGCATCAGCTGACTTCTCTGCATCAGCTAATTTCTCTGCATCAGCTGACTTCTCTGCATCAGCTGACTTCTCTGCATCATGCCTCCACGGCTTATTACTGTCTCTGCAGTTACAGATTTTAAATAAAGAAAAAGAAAAAAAATAATAAATAAAATAAAATAAAAAATAACTTCTCTGCATCAGCTGACCACTTATTAGTTGCTGAATTCTTGCGCACAAAATCCATCCCACTGTTCACCATGTTTCTAAGAGCAATGAGAATGAGTGTGTCTATGTTGTCGTCTGTGTCAGTTTCTTCACTGTAGTTTTTCACACCCATGATACAACTCAAAGGGAGCCCCACTGCATGGCTTAACTCTTCCATCTGCACACACAAAGAGGGAGAGTTAGTTTAGGTTACAAGGTTAGGTTAGGAAAAACGACACAAACACATTTCAATAGCACCCTGTTGAATTTGGCCGATGTTCACCTCAATCTGCTAATCAGCTCCTTAACCCTATTCTATCAAGTCTGTATATTGTTAATCTGCCAGTTTGGCCATTCAAGTGAATTTCTACATTGTTAGATGAATAAAGTTCTGTCTGCTCGTATTCATTCCATTGCACTGTGAGTAGTTAGTGCCTCACTGTAGTGATGGGTCGGTCGCGAACGAGTCGGTACAAAGAGCCGGCTCTTTTAAGTGAACGATGAGAGCAGAGTCTCACAAGTGAGCAATTTAAAAAAAAAAATGTTTAAGGTTGCATGATTATCAAGCTCTACATACACTGCTCTCTGCTACATTAGAGACGAATAGAGAAGGGCAAAAACTAAAAGAGAAAGAGAAAATTGTAAGAGAATGGGTTCGGGGGAGAGAGGGAGTAAGGAAAGGTAAAACTTCTGCAGCTGCAGCCCATCCGCGAGGAACAAACCTGCTGTTTACACAAAATCTAGATCTCTACAAACTTAAACTAATCCATAAATGTAGTCAGTACATCTCTAGCTTTTTGCCACTTATTATTTGAGAAAGATCCGCCTCATATTTTCGGTTTTATGGTTAGATAAAGTTACGCTGGGTTTGTCGAGTGAAAAATAAACAATGCGATTACGTCGTAATGTCGGCCTTTTCCACATGTGTATGAGCTCATTACAAAAGCAACTAAAGCAGAAGAACAACAGGAGTCCAGGCTAAAGTTTGGACTTCAGTGATGTCTGGAGTCTGTATTCCTCTCTCAGCGCGAGGCTCCAGCAGCTCCAGACTGAGCAGGACCAGAGGCGGAGCTGACACGGGTGGGGAGGGACTGGGAGAACACTACGGATTTTGACTGTAAATAAAAAAGAGTACATATATGTACCAGTCTTAAAGTGCGTGTGTTGCTATAATAAACAATGGCTCCACCACCTGGAAAAGTCAACTCTGATTCCTGAAGACAAAACAACACCACTATAACCCAATATCACTTCATTATAACAAAGGAAAAAAATATTATTCTGTTCTTTTCATTTCTTACTTGATTACAGTTGTTTTGTGCAGGGAGGAGTCGAAAAGCTCAGTTAACAAGCCGTGAATCAAAACCTCTCCTAAATTTAAACTGTATTATGTAAAAACATAAAGAGCTATTTGTGAGCCAAAAGAGCCGGCTCTTTTTGGTGAGCCGATCCAAATGATCCGGTTCACCAAAAAGAGCCGAAAATCCCATCACTACCTCACTGCAAGAATGTCCCATTCCCAGACCGTGTGGGCCTTTCCCTGTGCAGTTTGTATGTTCTCCCTGTGTCTGGATGGGTTTCTTCCATGAGCCCAAAACACATGTAATAAGTTACATTTGTGTCATCAGCTCATCCAACCGCGACCAACACCACGCTCCCTGGTATTTCCACTTGAGCTCCATACTTGCACGAACCGGACTCCACCTGCAAAGCTTCTGAGATCAATCTAGAGCAGGATTCACAGTGTGGAAGGACATCTTTCAAAATGTGGAGAACCCTTGTGGACAGTTAGTGTGACTTCCTTGGAGATGCACGGGTTGTTTGCATTAATAGTATAATGTGTAAACCCACCTTCTCCTTCAGAGATTTGCTCAAATAGATGTTCTGGATGTCTTTCTTAATTTCCTCACAGTTGACATCAACATGAGTACCAACGGCTAACTGAGGAATTCCTGAAAACATCAAGAGAGAGAGTCAGTGATGTCCAGCCGCTTGAAATAAATCTCAAGCCTAGTCTATAGTGGGGCAAATATAGACAAGTTTAAGCATACCCAGATCTCTGGCTGTCTCTCGAACCTCCTTCATCTTCTCGATCACTGAGCGGTCAATTTCTGGGCAGTTGGCCGACAGCATTAGGACCAGGACGTGCACCTTGTCGTCAATCGTAGGGTTTGGGTTGTAATGAAGGTCGCCTTTTTCGAGCGGAGACATGGGATCGAACTGGAATAAACATTTATTATTAATGCATGGATGACGACGGTTCTTTAGTTATCTTCTATACTCTGTAGTTGAAGTGTAGGACGTTTCGCCTCTTAATCCAAAAGGCTTGGTCAGCGACACTAATGCTGCGTCCACACCGCACGCTTTTCCGGCATCAAAAACGTGCCTAAGGCCCGTAGGGTCAAGACGCCGTGCTTCAGCTCAGAGTGTGTTCGTAGCCATCTTGGAAGCTCTTGCCTGAAAAATAACTGCTGTTTGGGGGCTAACTAGTCCCTCTTTGCAACTGCCATATGGATCTTTAACTATACCCCCATGGTCTACGCCAGGATCTCCCAAGTATTTAGGCCTATATCCAGCCCATACACTTGAATAGAGGGACATATTTTGTGCCGGTAGCAAATGGCTACGCTAGGTTAGCCCATTTAGCATGTTACAATCGCCTACAGCTCATTGTTGATTAAAGTGTGCAATAAATCACAAATGCGTGAATCCCGGCTCAGTGTGTGATCATCATAAAGGCTGCTTGATGTAGTTACCGGCTTTATTGACGTTATTAGTGCATAATAGGCTCATGGGCGTAGGACTGGGGGGGGTAAAGGGTACTGGAGTACCCAGGGCCCAGAGCAGGGTTGGACCCTCAAAGGTACTGCAAAAAGCATTCTGTATTGTACTTTCTAAATTTCCTCATAATTGATATAAGCATTGAACACAACAGGGCTGAAATACAGTGGTTGCCAGACAGAATTTTGCACAAACAATAATGATGGATGAATCTCAGGGCCCTGACACCCTTTAAAAATGTGCCAAATGGTTCAGCCCACACACCGGCGTTCAGCACCGCGCGCTTCAACTCAACAGTAGGGATGGGCGATACCAGTCATTTTGGATTCGATCCGATACCAAGTAATACCTGGGGCAAAAAAGTCGATATCGATCCGATACCGATACCGGAAGTAGTTTTTTTTTTTTTTCTCCATGTTGCATCAACAGCTGAACAAACAGTCTTCTATATTCTGGATTACATGAACAACAAAAAGAGCAATTTAACAAGGCAGGTGCTTAATACATGATACATTAATGATTTGGGCAGCTCCAACTGCCCCACGACCTGGCAACGGAAAAGTGGAAGAAAATGGATGGATGGATGGATGGATGTGCTTAATACAAGTGCAAAAAGAAAAATGTGTGACTTATTTTGCACTTGAACAAACACTTGGTAAATGACTCCCATAATCATGATTATACACTCACCATGGCTGCCTTCACCAGATGAATGGTCTATTTTCACTTGTTGCAAATGACATGCCATGTTCTCTACCTGACTGCTATAGCAGTAGATGTCTGATTATATGAAAACTTCTGCAAAAAAATAATTTAAAAAAACTAGGCTAGCAGACGCCCTACTCATCTGTTAATAAATCTAGCTGGACACTTTACATGCACAGAACATTTGACTGTCTCTTCACCCGCTCTGCATCGTGTCTCCTCGCTAGCTCCAGTAATTTTTCTCTTTTTTGCCGCGCCGGCCATGCTTGTTCTGTTTACTGTGGACGCGAGAGAGCATGGGGAGAGCATGGGGAGAGAATGGGGAGAGAATGGGGAGAGAGCGCAGATACAGCACATGCAGGGGGAAAGGGGGCAGGGCATACGCCGGTGCTGCTGGAAGGTAGCCTGGTGAGACCAGAGTGATTCCCCTCTGTATTTTTTTATCCAGCGGGGGATCAGTCTGGTCACCCCGCCCTCGTTCGCGGCTTCCGCAAAATCAATCCGTTCACGTGCAATCAGATCCGTTTATTTGCCGTGACGTGTTGTTAGCGAGCAACGTCACTCACGGGACGCGGAAGTCCCCTCAATAACAATCTACGAACGACGCACGAAAGAGAGAAAGCGTGTCTCCAATCGGCGGTAAATGACCAAAAACACATCGACAGTAGGTGAGTTTTGTGATTCATAATCCTGCGCAAATATTAACGCAAAACCGCTAATAACACCACATCAATGGCAGACGCCCGCCCTTCGCTGATTGGTTTACTTCGCTTCCTGTTTGCTTGCGTATCTACCGCTGTGGGAAATGAATTTGACGCAGCGGTGACCAGACTCACTCGCTGGTACAGCGGTGAGTCTGGATTTTTCCAGGCTAGCTGGAAGGCAGAAGGCAGAAGGAGGAAAAGCTGTTGTTGCGCACAAAAATATAGTAATATATCAGAAAATACATAAATATTAATTTAAATGAAAGTATCGATATTTAAGCTTAAGGATCGATACTTTAAAAAGAGCCGCCTGGATCGAAATATCGATATTTTGGGTATCGATCCGCCCATCCCTACTCAACAGTGACTTTGATGAGGTGGGCTCTGCAATGCAATGACACTAAGCTAGGAAAGAGAAATATTAGTCTTGCCTCGCTCTTATGTGCTTTTATTTAACACTAGCCTATTCTAGCTGGCCTAAGATGCAACTTTCTTGTCATAAATGAAAGTTAAACATGAAGTGAGGTGAGTCCCTGCCTCTGCCTGCGTTGAGAAGTGGAAGGTGCAGAGCCAGAGCTCCTCTTCATTTTAACCTCTAAAGTTTCTCTTTCCTTATATTTATTGTAATTGACTGCAATCAGGCCAATACAGTGACAAAGGCCACAGGTCACTCACGCTATTTTCGGAATAAATTATGCTAATTAGCCGCGCGCATTTGGAGACTGGCATTATAAATGCGCAGCTTTTGAGACGAGTCAACGTGGTTCCAGTGAAAAGGTGGAGGGCTCGTGCCATTTAGCCTATTCCAGCATAACTTTTTAGAACAAGAATTTACTGACAATACACTTAAAGGTAGGCTTCAAATGGTGAGACTAAATCAGGCTGAAACCCTTGGCTTTATTGTTCATGCCTGTGGGCCACAGAGACAACACATAGTATCATTATTTTTTGTGTGTGTAAAATATCATTTTAATGCCTATTTTAAAGTCACAAATGTGTTATTCCCTGCAGAAATATCCTATTTAATGAGCTATGCTAATAATCATTATGTTCTATCTAAACGAGTAATTCAATTGGCCCAATGAAAGTACAATATTCCTCCACCAGTTTAAATATCTATAACACTACAGGATTAAAGGTTAGTCAATTTCTGCAAACAAACAAACAAACAAACAAACAAACAAACAAACAAACAACAAACAAACCATGAACTAAGTATCCAATACAAATCTGTATTGGATATGTGTATGACATTTTGTTTTAGGCCGATCTATTTTTTTCACCTGGTTGGGCTATATATAATAAGTTATAATAGAAAATACATGAACTGCACTGTCAAACTAAACCATTTTTATGTAGCTAAAAAACAACATATAAAATGTGTTTTAATTGGGGGGGTCCACCAAGATAGTTTGTACCCAGGGCCCAGAATTTGGTGCTACGCCCCTGAATAGGCTACTTGTTTCCACTGGAGAGATCCGAGCTAGCTGTTATCTGTTAGCTGCTAATAGCTTGTTAGCTCCGGGAGAAAACCGCTCGGCTATGACTTGTTCTAGATGAAATGTGAGCAATAAACTACAAAATCAGCCAGCCCAGCTCAGTGTGTGATCGTTGTTCAGTGGTTGCTTTATGTAGATGGTGGCTTTATTGACTTTATTCGTGCATATTTCCCGTTTGTACGCAATGACAGGAGCGTTAGCTTGTAGGATTAGCTTTCTCCGGTGGTATGCTCCAGGCATTATCAAGGCCCAAACACATTCCCAGCGCAGAACCAGGCACTGAAATAAGTTTTCTTGTCACCGCTTTTAATCCTGGGTGTTTATGTAAAAGAAAGACTGATGTTTGTCTTTGTAAAAGTCAGATCTGCCCCGGTGGCTCCGCTACAAAGCATGTCACTGTTGGGGAAAGCTCCTGATTGGTCGACGCTCGCGAATTTCTCCAAAAAGTTCAACATTTCCCAACTCTAGCGTCGGCCACACAGGAGGCGCGCGAAAAGCTTCAAAACATGCTGCACAGGAGACGCGGGACTCACTGCAGGATCTCTCCACGAGGCGTGTCCCTCATGTATCTTCAATGTAAACCTGACACTTTGAAGGCGTCCGCCGCGTTTGGTCTGAACGCAGCATAGCGCTTCCAGCTCAGCCGTGGACTATGGGAGGCCTCAGCTGGCTAACAATTACTCTCCACCTGTGGGTAAACACCTTTGTTGTTCTAATGCCCCGTCCCATTTCTCTCACTTGCTCTGAGAACACTCGCTATGAGTTCCCTCCACAGTAGAGTCCCCTCAATGAGGGAAGTGCAAGTGAAGAATTTCCCCTAAGAAATGGGACAACACTAGTATGCAAATGGCGCACAACGTGTTCCTTACGTCACGCGCAACATTGACGTGTCTTATTTCACCCCAGTCTAGTAGATAGTGGTAATACACAATTGTTTATACAAGAAATACTATTTTCATTCACGTGTGAAAATGCCGGTTCCGGCGTAGCTCCTGCCTGTTGTGTGTGCCATGTTGATTTATCTACGTTTGATAAATCAATGGAGAGGAACTATATGAAACAGCAGACACGTCCCCGTATGTTTGTGACGGTCGGGATGTTTCAGGTATGTTGTTTTGTTTAATTTTGGCACTGCTCAACTTAGCTGCCAACTACCATTGTGTCTAAAAACAAGATGGCCTACACGTTCAGATCGTATGGTTTGCATCCAGTCTATAGGCCCTTTAACTGCTGACATCATCAGTGACATCAGCTGGAGGCAGGAAGTGATCAAGATGAATAAGATTAAACTAAAACTAGCGATTTTAAGTGTAAAACTACAACTAAAATATGTGGTCCTGTTGTGGCTTAAGGTGCAAGAACAAGAGGAGTGACATTTGCGACGATAAAATAAGATTTATCTGATATTTCCAAAAACAGTTAGACATTTGTTTATCGTTACTATTGTAGCTGTTACTATCATAACAGCTACAATGGAAATAGATAGGAATCTAGCTTCCCGCCTCCAGCTAAACCCGGAATGTTTACAAACAATTAAAGGGTCTATAGTTAAACGATTAAACGTGATGCATTACTGTTTTCGATAGGTCAATCAATAATCATCTGTCACATAAGTAGAACGTAAACAAGCAACAGTCCTCACAGGAGAAAGGGTTCAGCTTGAGACCATTTTATTTACTGAAAGCTTGAATCAGAGTCAGTAGATTGAGAACCTGGAAAGCACGAAACATCCGCATGTACACCGGGGCGCACTGGGACACACACCGGGACACACACTCGGCCGTCAGTGTATATTGACGGGCAGACTCTGACGAAGCACTCGGCATTTTTACAAATGTCGTCATATAGCGACTTTCAAACTATAACTTAAAAGTCCATTGCATATACATCTAACTAAGATATTCCAACACATTTCAGAATTTTACAGGCTTATTTACGTATATATTCTTACATTTGTAATTGTCGCTTCCACCGGCAGCCGCCATCTTTATACTCCCTTGGCAGCAAGTCAGCTCCTGAGCTGACTTGCTGCAGAGGGAGATAGACACTTCCTCTTGCTCCCTAAAGTATTGGGACACCCTACCCCTCCGCGGGAACGCGCAAAATCTAGGGAAAGGGTTTGAATTGGGACAGGGCCTATGTCTCAACCACCCTACCTGCCTATTGATCTGTCCAGGGCTGAATTAGCATTCGCATGCTCGAGCCCTCCAGGCCAGAGGTGACAGATGAAATCTCAGACCTCCATGGATGATCATGGCGGGGTTTTGTTTCTGAACAAAATGCTTCTGTAGTTAAGCTAACCCCTCCCAGTGGTCTTTATCTAGTCCGTGTCTGATCTGGAAACTTTAGTGTCACCGATGAAGCCTTTCGGATGAGAGGGGAAACATCCTACACTACACTACAGCGTATACCACTAAAAATATGTACAAGGACTCCACTAAAAATAGATTCCTTATCTCAGTGGGACTTTCCTGGTTAAATAAAGGTACAATAAATAATGGACTTTGTAACAATGTGTAATATGGGTTAATACACAATGGAATAATATGTAATTGTAGTTTGGAGGTACATAATGTAATAAGATATAAGACCCCTAACCTTAAGCCCTAACCCTAAAGGTTAGGGCTTAAGGTCTTATTACATTATGTACTTGCAAAGTACTAATACACATTATTCCATTGTGTATGTACTACATAGATACAAGTTATTCCAGATTGTTACAAAGCAGATTACATAGTACTACATTTTGTTAGGTACAATGTATCAAGGTATTGTAAAATAAAGTGTTACCCAAAAACATTATGATAGCTTGTCCATAGTCTAGAAGATACTTATGATGATTTTTAGTGCAGGGTTACCTTGTATCCCTCTTTCACGTGTCCCATCATGGCAGATTTGATGTCCTGAGGATGAATGCCCACTCTGTCTCCTCCCTCCATCCCCATCATGTCATTGAAGACAAATGGGTAGCACTCATCAGAATAACCTCCATCTTTATGAATTTTGTGAGTTTCATACTGAACAAAACAGATTATTATACAGTAAGCAATGTGCCTTCAGTCAGTGAAAATAAGAAGAGTTAACAAACTTGTAACCTTGAGTGTGAAGCTTCTTGTGTCTGAATCACTGGTGTTAGCTGCTGCTTCACAGGACATCCTTTCATACAGAGCACTGGTGACTGAGTTGATGAAGGTGGACTTGCCGGCTCCGACTGGACCGTACACGAGGATACGCAGGTGCTTCTCTCCATGCCTTGGAGTGTATTTATTTATAACCTCCAGAAGTTTTCCTTTGTTTCTGTGGAGACATATCTATAAAACCACAGATATTTTTGCTGCATTCTCTTATGTCTGCTTTTGAGTGTGAACCGTGATTCCATCTGCTTTTCCCCTAAACATCACATCTACAACTTCTACTGATCTGATGCTGGGTGTTTTCATTTATAGGACAAAATATGTGGATGCACAAGGCAAGGGTAATCTGAGGCAGAAACTACTCAAATACTGTCAATTAAGTGTTCTGATGGAGCAGTAAACCATTTGGATCTTCGTTACACTACAGTTCGGACTTTCAGGTCACGTGGCAATGGTCCCGCAGACAGAAAGAAGGCATCATGAGGGTATCTAAGAAATGGACCAGGAAGGTTGTAGACAGACTTGGAAGTGCTCAGGGCTGCTCCAGACAATCTGGAAAAGTTCAGGAACACTGCAATCTCATAACTGCACTTCTGTGACGACTGCATCGTGCCAACTCACACCACGGTGAGTTACAACAAGAGATTAGGTGAGAGAAAGAGAGAACCTTTAGATGTGGGGATAGAGACTGCGTGCAGTAAGGAGTTTATCATGGGGGGTGAGAAATCCTAAAACTGTGGATTCTGAGACTTTAGCAGCACTTCTATGCCAACGACTGTCTCTGTGTGGTAACTTGCCAATTACAAACTCAACCCTTAAACAACAGATTATATGGAAGTGTGTTTATTCAAACATTTTGCCTATGGGCCTGAGCAAGTCTATACGTGGACAGGGCGTAAGGAGGAGTGTTTCTTACCCCCAGTCGACCTTCCTCCAGGGCGTGTCATACACTGAGAATGTGAATTCCAGAGTTATTGATATAATAGTTTCTTAAAAAGTTCAGCAAAGTTCAGTTTATTTGAGTTTAAACTGTGTACTTTAATGTAATGGATGTATCTGAGAAATAGCCCTAGGACTTAGGAGCTATGAAACACTTCACCTAACTTTCCTCCAGTATCTGCGTACATTGGTGTATGAATGAGAGCGTGAATGGTTCCTTGCTGTAAAGCGCTTTGGGCCTCATGTAGGTGGAAAAGCGCTATATACGTTGAGACCATTTACCATTAACTAATATTATTTATTATAGTTTAGTTTAGTTGAGCTGTTTACATTCATTTTTAATTTCAAAATTCATAACAATACAGTATGTCTGGACAGACACCCATGGTGAGTGGCGATGCTATACTGTATATTCCTAAAGCTTTTTCCTTCTACAGACAGTACCAGACTTATGATCCAAGTCTGGTACTGTCTGTAGGGGTGGCAGTGGGTGTGGTGGGGGTCATAAAATGACAGTTCATAACTAAACTGGTTCATGTGGTCACAGCAGCGATGTGTAAGAATCAACAGTTTGTGACAAGAGTTCAGTTATGAAAGGGTGTGAAATGTTGCATATTTCCCACCTGAGTTACACACACTTGGCGCTGTAATTTATGTTACTCAAATAATAAAAGTCAAGTAACGAAAGAAAATGCCTGTTTTACGTTACAATCACTATAATTAATTCTGGACATGAAATAAATGGATCATAAGATACTTACTAGGAGGACGAGGAGCTTTGAGGAACAAGACAGAAAAATAGTTAAATAGTAGTAAATAGTAAAAAACAGTTTCAGCACTTTAATCTTAACACATTTAACCATCTGCAATTTTGAATATGTTAAATCTGGACTTACGAGGAGGAGCTTGAACTGTCAACACAAAATCAGCAACACAATGAGTCAATATACAGAACAGGCTGTTGAGATGATTATAAATGGAGAATTACAAAATAATGCCTTACCATATACTGTCCCTGTTAAATAAAAACAAAAGCAACAAGAGGGTCAATGCACCATTAAAACAATAATATAGGAATAGACATGTTTGACTACGGTACATTTAAAGGACTTACGAGTAGGACCTTCAACTGTCAGCACAAAAGCAGCAGCACAATGAGTCAATATACAGAACAGGCTGTTTTACGATCATTATGAATGGAGAATTACAAAATAATGCTTTACCATATTGGGTCCCTGTTAAATAAAAACAAAAGCAACATGAAGGTCAATGCACCATTAAAACAATAATATAGGAATAGACATGTTTGACTATGGTACATTTAAAGGACTTACGAGTAGGACCTTCAACTGTAAGCACAAAAGCAGCAGCACAATGAGTTTGGACAGCCGGCATGCATGCAGTTTTACAATCATATTAATGAACGGTGAATGGAGAGTTAGGAAGAAATATCTTACCGTAATGATTCACATGTTTTGTTTCTGTTGAACAAAAGGCGCAAACAGCAAAAATTCAATACAGCCAAAGCATCACACATAACAAAACAGTTAAGTATGAAAGGTTTAAGTATGTATTTATTGAAGTGACATTTACGTGGTTGGCCATGGTTGAGTATTTCAGAGATGTTATCTAAAACAGACACAATGCTTTCAATATAATGTACTGTACAGTAAAGCAAAGCAAGGCACATTTATCTGTGCAGCACATTTCATACAACAAGGCAATTCAAGGTGTTATACATTTACATAACATTACAAGAAAGCAGATAGCAGAAAGCAAAACGCTGCTGATGTTGTTGCTTTTTAAGTTCAGGTCTGCGTCTATGATTAACTCTAGATTTCTAACCTGATTTTTTTGGTTTTAGAGAGAGAAACTCGAGGTGACTGGTAACACTTTCTCTTTGTATCTGTGAGCCAAAGACAATGATTTCAGTTTTGTCTGACCTGTTTGTTCACCTGCATGTACATGTACAAGTTGAATAAGAGGGGTCCTAGGATTGACCCCTCGGGCGACTCCACAGGTCATTGCAATTTTGTCCGAGACACACTTCCCAATTTCAGTAAGTCCTGTCCTCGTGAGCACAGATTTGTACCCTCGCTTCCGCCAAGGCAGCTGTGGCTACTAAGGTAGCTTAACACCACCAAGTATGGAGTATGTAAATTGTCCCATGTAAAGCGACAATTTAAGTCTTTACCAGACCATGTTGGTAAAAGGTGCTATGCGGGCACACGGTAGCACAGCGGTTAGCGCTCTCGCTTCACAGCAAGAAGGTCCCGGGTTCGATTCCCACCTGGATGGGGCTTCTGTGTGGAGTTTGAAAGTTCTCCCCGTGTCTGTGTTGGTTTCCTCCGGGTACTCCGGTTTCCCGTACCACTAAAAACATGTACAATAGGCCAGGATGAATGGTGTGTGTGAATGCATGGAGGTGGTCAGAGGGTCTGTTGGCGCAGATGTGTGCTGTCGTGACAGCGCTTCTGTCAGTCTCTCCCAGGGGAAACTGAAGCTATTAACGTAGCTTACCACCACCGAGTCTGGAGTGAATGTACAATGCTCTCATGTAAAGCGCTTTGTGATCATGTCTGTGAAAGGCGCTATATAAATAAAGATCTTCTTCTATGCAAATAAAGTCCTTTACTTTCCGAGCAAGCCAATATGATTAGAATGCCTGAGGAAGTTTGCTGTTTGTAAATCTTGCATTGATTTTTTATTTTTTTTTACATTTGCTTTGGCATAAATGGTTCTATTTTTCTAAATCATTACAAAACGCTGTGCAGTGAATGACTCCTTGATTTATATTTCCCCAAAATGTATGCATATTTTCAGTTTGATCTATACACTCATTTTAAAAAGATTGAGAAATAATTACCTGTAGTGTCTTGAAAGACTCAGTGCGAGGAAACAAAGACCTGTCAGACTTTTTTTTATTGGCCTTTATAGTTCTATCTCACTTTGCACCGCCCCAATGACCCTTGTCACAACTTTTTTTTTTACAAACCCAAGTAAAACTCTATGATTCAAGGGTAACTTTGGACACATTTTAAAAAGCAACAAATTAAAAGTAGTTATGTCTTCATATCATTGTAGTTTGTTCAGATGCGTTTTGTCCAAACTTTAGCCTTGCATTCTTGTGGCTGTGTATATTTTATAAAATATAAAATATAGAATAAAGCTATTTTTATCATTTAGAATAAATCTAAAAATCAAAAAGACTTCTCAACCTTCATCTAAAGGAAACATTCCTCTCACATGACAAGCACAAGCCACAAAGGACAATAGTTCAGTTGTAAAAATATACAGCCATAAGGTCTAAAAACAAAAGTGAAAGTGTTCACTGTAAATGGATGTTATTTGGTAAAAAATTGACCATTTTAATGGGGCATATTCCATTGACACACCGAATCTTGTCATAAATGTGGCAGAGCATCTGCACAGTTTGCAAAAAAATATCGAACGATAGAATCATAATGTTATAAAAGGTCAATCTTTTACTTCAGTAAAACTCTTTGTTTCCTACACATTAACACAGTCACCAGATTTGGAAACTTAATTATTCATCATCATCATCATTATGTACTGGTTGAATTGGTCTATTTTTTTTTTTTGCAGATATAACGTTGTCATGCCAGAATATGTTGTACCAAATTTCAGAAAAATGTGCGATCTCATCTTGTGAAGTGATATGGTCCTTCACAGTGAAGGAAATGGATAGAAAACCTCTTGGGAAAAATTTATGTCTCATTAATTATTATTTTTTGCTCTATAGCTAGGCTTCAGAGTAATTAAAAAAATAATGTTTGGATTGTTTCTCATGAGGGACAAATTGAATAATTTGAGCTGAGACTGTTTGAGACTTTAGTGTCACAGGAATGATAAAACTCAGTAGTAGTATACTATACTATACTATGTTTTTGTCTAAAATATCTGGATCAGCCTGCACAGGGACTACAGGTGGAAATTAGCACAAGCGCTGGTACAATGCATCTCTCTGTTTTGAGGTTAATGTATATTGTACATTGTCCCTGTTTAAATAAATAAATAAAATAAACTACATAATTCAGTCAAATGTATCATACTTTGATCAGTTTTATAGTATTCTGTGAATGGCTGTGCAGTCCCAGCCAATCATAAAGATCTACATGACTCAGCAGTTAAAGAGTGCAGGAGGTGCGACTCTTTCTCGCATCTCTCTGTGGATAGACTGATATACTGTAACAATGAAGACATGTAGGCAAAAGGACATTTATATATTAATTTGGTAGGAGGAGGAGGAGGAAGCAAAAGCTCATGAATGCTTACCACACTAGTTATAAGTTGGTGGTCTTTAGACCTGTACTGTTACTGTTATTGTACCTCGTTGTTAAGCTGCTAAACATTAGGTTTGTTTGTTCTGTAAATAAATGTGGCAAGGCCTTAACGACCTTGCAACCAAAAGTGAAAAAGAACAATAAAAGACATAAATATGATTTCCTCTTAGCTCTAAATTCTTGTTTTCTTGTAGATGTGGATATTTTGCTGAAATGGGTAGCATTATTTCAGGCATTTGTGAGTTCCCTGCTGCACAAAAATTCAGGTAAGAAAGAACATGTTTTGAGACCAATCAGAGTAAAGGCATGTTTAATTTTTAGGCTCACGCATCTGTTTTCAGTAATGTGTCTTAATTTGAAAAGTAATCTTCCACCACTTAATCTGAAACCAGCATTTCCTTTTCAACATCTCCCTCTGCAGAACGTCTGCAAAGCTTATAGGTTGGTCTCACATCAACATTGTAAAGAGACTACAGTTTAAAGTAGAGGTGGTATCGGAAACTGTGAAGATTTGTATTTGTCTTGGTTTTTGATTAAAATTTCTGTAATTAGTGGAACAATCCAAATGAAACTAAAGTGTTGACAAAGTTCAATGTCTTCTTTGTCAGCAAATGTAAACTAAGGTCCAATTATGTTGTCAAGAGTGTACCAAAAAGTGAAAAACAAAAAAAACAAGAACGATCCGTCTTGGCCCTTCATTGGTCTGATGAAGGGCCAAGTCGCCCGAAACGTCACCTAGGTGTAAGCATCAATAAAAATTTCTATTTGGGAGCTAAGCAAGCTGTGCGGATCTTTCTTGTTTGTTTTTTGTATTCTCTCTTGGTCCGGTACACTTTTCAAGTTTTTTTGGGATGTGCGTGTCTTACTTCTTTACAAAAAGTGAAAAACATCCATCCATTTTCTTCTGATTTATCCGTTTACGTGCATGAGACCCATGTATGTTCATTAACTTGCACTGTCCCGACCAAATAAATAAAGTTGTATTGTCCCCTGTCCTCTGTCTGAGATTAGGACATCATCAAATTCTAGAGCACAAAAGCTATTATTGGCATGGATAATTTATTTCCCCCTCCCTACTTTTAATTTTTCCCCCCTCTTTACATTCTTGTCTCATATTTTCAAGGGGTGCCAATGTCTCCTGACAGCGCTACACATCCCGCACATCTGCCGTCTGGATGTGGAGATTGGTTCCCCAGTAGCTATGTCCTCATAACTCTGTTTTGATACCACCACAGTGAAAGGTGCACTGATTGAATGTTTATTGTAGGCTACATCACTCACGAACCAGTGCGTCGAGCTCCAGTGAAGGTGTTCCTCCTCGTCACAGCTCGGACTTATGGGGCTGACCAGCAGATCCTGGATCAGCTGAAGGCCCAGGGGTCAACAGTGACGGCTACACACGACCTACTGCAGTGTGATGTCATCCTCCTCTTCTGTCCAATCCTGTCGCGAATCGGCTCTGATGTAGATGCTGCTGTCAGGCAGATTCCAGGTTTGAATCAATATAGGTCTGTGTTGGCTCTCAGTCGTACAGGAGTTTTCCATCTTCAATGAGGGTTCTTGAGCCATCTTCTGTAAGATAAGATAAGATAGCCTTTATTGATCTCACAATGGAGAAATGTACTTGTTACATTCAGCTCTTAGAAACACTCAGGGTGTGCAAATAGGCAGGAAATAACAATTAAATAGTAAATAGTGGTATCTTATCATCTTATTTCACTCTGTAGTTGAATTGCTAAACGGTTCGCCTCTCATCCAAAAGGCTTCATCAGCACACTAAAGTTTCAGCTCAACCCACAGCCCAGAGTGGTCTTTAGTGCACTGACGAAGCCTTTTGAATGAGAGGCGAAGCGTTCAACATTTCAACTACAGAGTACAGAAGATGACTCAAGAACCTTCACCGAAGATAAGTTTATACTGTCTACTGGCAATGGGCTAAATGTGCAGAGGTTCTCATTCTCTCATTATTCTGAGCAGTTTTCCTCTTACTGATCAGTCTCTGGTGTTAAACAGCTCATTCATAACACTTTGATGCACATTTCTGAACTAGAATAAATGTCAGTGTTGAGTTCACTTTTTGTCAGGCTCACTGATCTACTGCTTTTTTACCACCAGGTGGTGCCTTTACAATGAAGTCTACCCATGTGTGATACAATTATGAAAGTGTGACACACAGTTTGATGTATCATTTGCCCATCACCACTGCCTACTATTCATGTTAATCAGTGACATGACCAAATAGACGAAAGGAAGTGACTGCAATGACTTTTCATGTTTCAACGTAGAACAATAATGATAGAACAAAAGCCATTCATTGATTGCAACATTCATTCATTCATCTGTTCATTCATCAACACTAAATTCAAAATAGCCCAGAAAACCTCCTCGTTTTGAAATCATTTCTATGTATAGTGCTCTTTTTACATAAATTATACACAGTGTTTCCCCACAGCTGACGACAAACCAGTGGTGCTGATTCTGATGCATCACACTTACGATGCTGACCAGTACCTGGACAAGATTCGCTGGAGTGAGCGGTATCCCTGCATAAAGCAGGAAGTGCGTGTGCTGTTCCATCAGTCCCAGAACGGCCTGCTGCACTGTCCCAGGAACGAAGAGTCAGTGCGGACCGTCAAAGCATCTGTGACCAGTACTGACCGAGTGAGGAGCTCATGTGTTATAGAAATCTGGACCTAATTCTCCCATTATGTTACGAATGCTTTGTGGACATCTGACCATTACAACAGTGATCTGTATACAGCTAGCATTAATTCATTTGATCCTTCTAGACTACTCTGACCTGTTATATTATTGGTCAGCATCATCCTAAAAGTGCTTAGGCAATCTGTACGTGTAAATACTGTGTCCTGGCCGTGAACTGAGAGAACATCTTTGTAAAACCTGTGCTGAATGTCTTTCCATATGCATAATGTCAAATACTATGTACTGTTGTGATGCTCCAACAATGACGAAAAAAGCAATGATTGATTGAAATAAATCTTCACGCTTGATTCGAGACAACTCCTCTCCAGGTTTTTATTCTACGTGGGCAAAACATGTAGAGAATTAAGGAGCATGAATCTTTGACTTTGATATATACTTTGATATTGAAAAACGTGTTTGTGAATACAATCTTATAAAAAGAGGCTGTGACTGTCTGACACGTTATTTTTAATGCTTTTTGCTTTGACTTTAGTGCAAAAAGCTTTCACTTGTGTCGCCTGCTTCAATATTGGGCTGAGTCTTGTGTTCCTTCAGGGGTTCTCGGTCAAATTGACTGAAACAAAAGATCCAGCTTGAGATCTGGTTTGAACCGTTCACCATAAAGAAGACCTTAAAGAGACGGTCAGTCATGAACGTCACATCAGCACAAACACTGGTCAGCACTTTAATCACTCCTCTGTATTCCAGCAGATGGAGTGAACTCTTTGCACCCTCTGCTGGTGTTTTGTGTTTTTGCCTTGCAGAATTATAAAATAGATCATAGCAATTAAGAATTCAAAGCAAAAATGTCCAGCCTTTTGAACAGGGAAATGTCCTAAAATGTCGTCCATAACAACTAGGGAAAAAAGTGACTGCAATACATTCATCGAAAAGCCAGAGGGCTCAGATATTTGTGCACCATTTAATTTATCGTATGGAAACTTTTAATGCTGAGCCTTTATTTTAGTCTGTTGAAAGTGTTGCCAGCAGTGGGCGCTAGGACTCCAACTTTGACTGTTACTGCTAAGCAATGTCTTTAGTAATGCTTAGTAGATGTGTAATGAAGGCAGTTTGAGCACTAAAATGACCAGCCTAGTGTGGGGAGAATAGCAAAAATAATAGAGTAATCTGTGTTTTTATTGTGTGCAGATGGTAGAGTTCAGTTCTGCAGTGGGGATCCCTCTGAACTGTATCATGGCTGTGAAGAATTACTGTGAGGGCGACATGGACAAAAACACAGACATGGACACACTCGTCCTGACCGCGCTCAGACACATGATCAACTTTGGAGACGACTTCATCCAAGAGACGTGACACTTGACTTACAGTGTCTGCAGCTCAATTTTGTTAATTGCTCATTGCTCACTACATACAGTCTGCTGTCATATCATTATGGAGGAACAACAGTTAAAACATGCATGCGTCACAATAAGAAGTAAAAACACTTTTTCCCCAAGAGGAAACTTTTTGTCATATAATTTCCAGAGCAAAAGAAAAATATATACTAAGCATGTTTTTGATTTATTATCTAGTCACACACAATTGTTCAATACAGAGTTGTTGAGTCACAAATGTTATCCTTGAGCTCCCCCTAGAGGATGGCAGACAAAAATGCACAAAACAAGTTAATGCACTGTAGGATATTTATTGTACCCAAGTAAAATAAACAAAACAAGGATTACTAATAAAAGTCGCTTGAATATAACAAGCGATCATAACCTTGAGATTGTGTATTTAAAAACAAACAGCTCCCTCTAGGAAACAACGGACCAAATAAATAACTTATGAGACCATAGAAATAAAAAGGAGAAGCGGTGTTCGATCCTAACATAATGCGGACTGTTAGAAAGTCAGCTAGTAATAATTAAAGTCAGTTTGGTATAGTTTGTTTAAAGTATAAAGGATATTTTATCAAGAAGTGACCTGTGAAGAAGCAGGTATCGTTTTGGACTTAAACTGAATGACCTGGAGAAGTTTACCAATCACACGATTGTAATGGTAACTATACTGTCAATAAATAGGTATTTGGTATCGTAGCTCTCAAGCCTTAGCACAACCAACCTCTGTTTACACATTTTGTACTGTATAAACAAGCTTTTAAGTTCAAATGGAGTAAAACAATTATCTCAAAATTCACACTGCTTACAAAATAGTGGGAAAACTTACAAATAAAAATCTTAAACTCATCCTAAGTGACTCGAACAAAGTGGACCTGACTTGGACTCCAAAAATCGTAACTGCCAAATGGTAATTTTTGTCTGTCCTTTTTTCCTGTTAAAATGTTAATAAATAAAAAAGTAGAAAGACACCAGACCCCAAAATACTTTGAGCCATATTTATCAAAATGTGACTGTAACTAAAGATTATGAACATGTAATCAGCTGAGGACAACTCTCCCTAAAAATAATATTGAGAATACTGACTAAAATAAAAGTAGAGGCTTCAGAGGAATTTCAAGTGGCTCGAACCTTTATTGTCCTTCAAATATAGAGTGTAGAGAGTATCTTTTTGAAAATGTTATGCTTTAACAGACTATTGTTAAAAATATATATATATTAATTGTTAGAAACAATAATTCCTCTGTGACTACTAGTTTGAATTTTATTGAATACATCTTTACTGAAATGTATAAAACAGAGCTTTTAATTTCATATTTAATCCTGGAGCTCCCGCTAGTGCAGGGGTTCCCAAACTTTTTGGCCGGGACCCCAAAAATTGCCACGTAAACAACTTGGGACCCCCATTGTATAAAGTTATTGCCTCTTACGCTACTTTAGGGAAGAAAACACATTTTAAAATCAAGTTAACATGTATTTAAACTGTTTATTTTAACTGTATGAATGGATTTCACAAATGATATGCTGTTTTACACTCGAAAATATATCAAACAGTTGCCTTTTTTTTCTTTTTTTTTCACTTTGGGAACCAGTGCCCTAGTGGATGTCTTACTTTATAGCAAAGAAACACAGTTTTGTGTCATCTTATGTATCGATGAAAGCTTAAAGGAACACGCCACCGTTTTTCCATACTGAGATATGTTTTTACCTGAGCTTATGAGTTGATACGCACCTGTCTGGTCTTAGTGCCCGTGGAAGAGCGTGGTCGCTTCTAACTTCGCCCCGTTTGGAGCCATAGGAGAAAAACGGAGGCCTGTTCCTTTAAGTAATAACTGTTGTGGATTGAGGAAAAACATTGTGCTGTGGGATTTGCTTTTTGTGCTTTAGTGAACTAGTCATTAGAATTCAAAAAGCTCCTACTCTCTAATCTCTTAGTTTTGTGTTTTTCATGTCTTAACCTTAAAGGAGCTGTATCATGCTATTTTAGCCATTCCAAAGTAAAGTATAGGCATGTATATGATATATTGTACCTCTATCACTATGGAGTACTAATTTTTAGAGAAATAGTAGTATAATAATAGAAGTATTTTCTGGGGGTATTTTCCCTACCCGGAAGACAAAACGCTTCGATTCAGTTAACTCCGCCCCTCTCTCCGCTCATTCCACATTTGCAGTATTATAAATATAAATATCGCTGCAAAAAGTGAAGTTACTTCACATAATGCAGTTATAAGGAGTTGACATGTGCAACAGTTTCATAAATGGCAGTTTCACACGCTAACACACACGCTAACACGCCTGGCCTCCCCATCGGGTTATGGGATCACGTTGGTTATAAAAGTTAATCCACTTTGATTCTGGCCAAGGTTCACCAAGCATCCATCAGGTTGGTTGATAAAGTCGCTGAATCCCGGAAAGAAATTCCAACTTCTGGCGAGTGCACTCTTCTTTAGGAAGGTTGAATAGTCCTGTTCCTCTCGTAGCCAAACGCGCATCCGTGACATTATTGTTGGGTAAGAAAAAAGAACAGGCGTGTCCAGAGTAGGTTAGAAAGAGCTTAGTCTTCAAAACAACACTTCTGCTCGGATCCATGGATCCTCCAGCCGTGGGTGCGTTGTTTAGCCTCATGGGACAGCACAGACGCGTCGGAGATAGGGCAGGGCGATATGGCCTAAAATCTCTATCACGATATGAAAAGAAATATCACGATAACGATATATTTGACGATATAATTGACAACGGACAAATTGCTTCCAGCCTTATACCTATTTGGAAGATAAGAGCAAAGGCATTTCATTCTTTTTTAGCACCATACTAATTTCCTCGCAAATATGATCGACTCAAGCAATTTACATCCTTCATTTCATTTACTTTTTAAGCACCTGCCCCTGTGTCCTACACAGTCAGTGTTATGCTGAGCATAACATAAATGATATCGTAAGAAAAACAAAAAAACAAGGCACTCCTCCCACATCATAATTCTCTATTTACATTTAAAAAGCCTTTATTGTGCTGGGCTGATGAATCTTAAAAATCTTTAAAACATAATGGTTTTCTTCCACGGGTATTGGCTCCAAACAAGCCTTTGTCAATAAGTTCGTTTGTTTTTTTCCATAAATGATATCGTGTCCACAGCGATATAAAAAATTACAACAAATATAAAAAAATATATCATGATAACGATATACGATACGATATGGCCCAACCCTAGTCGGAGAGTTCTTTTCTTTTTTTTTCTTTATTGCTCAACCCCGTGAACTGCTACCTTAACGTGGTGGGGTTGTTTGAGTGCCCGAATGATCCGAGGAGCTATGTTGTCTGGGGCTTCATGCCCCTGGTAGGGTCTCCCATGGCAAACAGGTCTTAGGTGACGGGTCAGACGAAATGCAGTTCGAAGTCTTCTATGGACAGTTTAAGAACAAGGACCGTGACGTCGCCCGGTATGGCGTAGCCGGGGCCCCACCCTGGAGCCAGGCCTGGGTTGGGGCTCGAATGCGAGCGTCTGGTGGTCGGGCCTCTGCCCACGGGGCCCGGCCGGGCACAGCCCCAAGGGACGACGTGGGCCCGCCCTCCTGTGGACCCACCACCCGCAGAGGGATCCGTAGGGGTCGGGTGCAGAGTGGACTATGTGGCAGTCAAAGGCGGGTGCCTCGACGACCTGGTCCGCGTGCGCAGCTTCTGGCGTTCGGGACATGGAACGTCACTTCGCTGGGGGGAAGGAGCCTGAGCTTGTGCGGGAGGTTGAGAGATACCGGCTAGATATAGTCGGGCTCACCTCCACGCACAGCCTGGGTTCCGGATCCCGACTCCTGGAGAGAGGCTGGATGCTCCATTTTTCTGGAGTTGCCCACGGGGAGAGACGGCGGGCTGGGGTGGGTTTGCTCATAGCCCCCCAGCTCAGCCGCCACGTGTTGGAGTTCACCCCGGTGAACGAGAGGGTCGCGTCCCTACGCCTTCGGGTTGGGACAGGTCTCTCACCGTTGTCTCGGCCTACGGGCCCAACATCGGTGCAGAGTACCCGGCCTTCTTGGAGTCCCTGGGAGGGGTACTAGATAGTGCTCCGACTGGGGACTCCATTGTTCTACTGGGGGACTTCAACGCCCACGTGGGTAACGACAGTGAGACCTGGACGGGGGTGATTGGGAAGAACGGCCTTCCCTATTCTGAACCCGAGTGGTGTTCTGTTATTGGACTTCTGTGCTAGTTACAGTTTGTCCATAACGAACACCATGTTCGAGCACAAGGGTGTCCATAAGTGCAGGTGGCACCAGGACACCCTAGGCAGGAAGTCGATGATCGACTTTGTAGTTGTGTCATCTGATCTCCGGCCGCGTGTCTCGGACACTCGGGTGAAGAGAGGGGCTGAGCTGTCAACCGATCAACACCTGGTGGTGAGCTGGATCCGCTGGCAGGGGAGGAAGCCGGTCAGACCTGGCAGGCCCAAACGTGTTGTGAGGGTCTGTTGGGAACGTTTGGTGGATCTCTCTGTCAGTAGGGTCTTCAACTCCCACCTCCGGAAGAGCTTCACTCAGATTCCGAGGGAGGTTGGAGACATGGAGTCCGAGTGGACCATGTTCTCCTCCTCCATTGTCGATACGGCTGCTCGCAGTTGTGGCCGTAAGGTCTTTGGTGCCTGTCGCGGCGGCAATCCTCGAACCCGGTGGTGGCGCCTGGAAGTAAGGGATGCCGTCAAGCTGAAGAAGGAGTCCTACCTGGCCTTGTTGGCTTGTGGGACTCCGGAGGCAGCTGAGAGGTACCGGCAGGCCAAGCGTGCTGCAGCTCGTGCGGTCACAGAGGCAAAAACTCGGGTCTGGGAGGAGTTCGGAGAAGCCATGGAGGAGGACTATCGGTTGGCCTCGAAGAGATTCTGGCAAACCATCCGGCGCCTCAGGAGGGGGAAGCAGTGCCTCACCAACACTGTTTACAGTGCGGGCGGGAGCTGTTGACCTCGACTGGGGATGTGGTCGGGCGGTGGAAGGAGTACTTCGAGGATCTCCTCAATCCCACTGTCACGTCTTCCGATGAGGAAGCAAAGGCTGGGGACTCAGAGGGGGGTTCGTCCATCACCCAGGCTGAAGTCACTGAGGTGGTTAGAAAGCTCCTCGGTGGCAAGGCCCCGGGATGGATGAGATTCGTCCCGAGTACCTTAAGTCTCTGGATGTTGTAGGGCTGTCTTGGCTGACACGTCTCTGCAACATCGCGTGGCGGTTGGGGACAGTGCCTCTGGATTGGCAGACCGGGGTGGTGGTCCCTCTCTTCAAGAAGGGGATCGGAGGGTGTGCTCCAATTACAGAGGGATCACACTTCTCAGCCTCCCCGGTAAGGTCTACTCCAGGGTGCTAGAGAGGAGGATCCGGCCGATAGTCGAACCTCGGATTCAGGAGGAACAATGCGGTTTTCGTCCCGGTCGTGGCACACTGGACCAGCTCTATACCCTACATCGGGTGCTCGAGGGTTCGTGGGAGTTCGCCCAACCAGTCCACATGTGCTTTGTGGATCTGGAGAAAGCGTTCGACCGTGTCCCTCGTGGTGCCCTGTGGGGGGTGCTCCGGGAGTATGGGGTCCGGGGCCCTCTGCTAAGGGCTGTCCGTTCCCTGTATGACCGTAGCAGGAGCTTGGTTCGCATTGCCGGCAGTAAGTCAGACTTGTTTCCGGTGCGTGTTGGTCTCCGCCAGGGCTGCCCTATGTCACCGGTTCTGTTCATTACCTTTATGGACAGAATTTCTAGGCGCAGCCAGGGGCCGGAGGGTGTCCGGTTTGGGAACCTCAGGATCTCATCTCTGCTGTTTGCAGATGATGTTGTTCTGTTGGCTTCATCAAATCAGGACCTCCAGTGCGCACTGGGGCGGTTTGCAGCCGAGTGTGAAGCGGCCGGGATGAGGATCAGCACCTCCAAATCTGAGGCCATGGTTCTCCACCGGAAAAAGGTGGTTCCCCGCTTCAGGTCGGTGGGGAGTCCTTACCTCAAGTGGAGGAGTTCAAGTATCTCGGGGTCTTGTTCACGAGTGAGGGACGGATGGAGCGTGAGATCGATAGACGGATCGGTGCAGCGTCAGCAGTGATGCGGTCGCTGTATCGGACTGTTGTGGTGAAGAGAGAGCTGAGTCAGGGGGCAAAGCTCTCGATTTACCGATCGATCTACGTTCCCACCCTCACCTATGGTCATGAGATTTGGGTAATGACCGAAAGGACAAGATCGCGAATACAAGCGGCGGAAATGAGTTTCCTTCGCAGGGTGGCTGGGCGCACCCTTCGATCGGGTGAGGAGCTCAGTTACCCGGGAGGAGCTCGGGGTAGAGTCGCTGCTCCTTCACGTCGAAAGGAACCAGCTGAGGTGGCTAGGGCACCTGTTCCGGATGCCTCCTGGTCGCCTCCCTCGGAAGGTGCTCCAGGCATGTCCTATTGGGAGGAGGCCTCGTGGAAGGCCCAGGACACGCTGGTGGGACTATGTCTCCGAGCTGGCCTGGTGTCGCCTCGGGGTCCCCCAGAACAGCTGGAGGAGGTGTGCGTGGATCGGGAAGTCTGGGCATCTCTGCTGAGACTGCTGCCTCCGCGACCCGGCCCCGGATAAAGCGGAAGAAAAATGGATGGATGGATGGCTCTCTTACAACAACAAAAATGAAAAAGCTGTTTTATAAATTAAAACCAGGCCGTAAGGCATTACATTACAGACGTAGAGCACTTCCGTTCCTTTGTGACGACACAACTGAACAGCTCAGTGGTTTACCAGGAGAGGGCAGCTGCTCAGAGAGCAGGATTCAGGAGGATTACTTAGAACTGCGTGAATGAAGCCAAAAACGCTCTGGGGTACGGTGTACATTTTAGGACATCCTCATTGTTAGAGGAGAACCGGAGATGTCCGAGGAAACACGGGTGGAAGGATGGAGACCAGTCTGGATGTCTTACGTAGAGGAAGTTTATTACCGTAGTACAGGCCTGGAGACATTTGAACAGCCAATACAGTGTAGAGGGCATTGATCATTCAGAAGTCTGGCGATACTTCCACATAAGGGGGGTTAAATAGTGTTGGTGACACGTAGACACTAAGGATGCACTGGCAATGTGCCACGTGGATCTAAGCGCTAACTTTGTGCCACGTTATTAGGCCAGAAGTCGTGTAGAAGGCCAAATGTACTGATTAGCAGTACAGGCCAGAAGTCGTGTTAAGATGATATGTGTGAGGGCCGAATTAACCCTATAATTCCCCATCACCCCATCCTTTTGAAACGCGTACTAGCAGTTTCACCCAAGTTAAACTAAATTTAGCCTTAAGTAAGGCCCAATTAGAATTAAGTTAAAATTAATCAAGCCAAATTCCCAATAACTATCAACAAGATTAACCTCTTATGTGGAAGGATACCTGATCCCAACAGTATGAGGCCCGAAAAACCCATCAGTGCAGTAAATCTTCGCATAAGTACTCGTTCGATGGGGAAAGACGACCTCATCGCGCTGCTGCACCCAACCACCACCCAGCCACGACTACTACAAGTACTGTTGGGATCTCACCAGAGTTTAGTACATTAGAATCACATAGCAATCAATACATTTCATCTCAAAAAATTGATGACAACATGATTCAAGGCGGCCTGACAGTTCACTCAATTACATTGATTTATCAAAGTTAAAAATAAACACAAACAAAGTAATGTCAATATCAACCTTATTGATTACACAAATGAAAGCATCATTAAAGAAATCACAGAATCTTCGCACCGAATAAATTCAGTGCACAACTCGTCGGCTTCAAGATCTCTGAGGGTGCGGGTAGACTACCGCACCCTCGACTCTCGGCGTGCCAATGGGATTATTCTGCCCACACACCGAGAGTTCCCTACGTCGTTGTTCTGCTGATTAGCATGTGGTTGGGGGAATGTTCATGGGGCAAGGGGAATGTTCATTGGGCAAGGGGAAATGTCCATTGGGCAAGGGGGAATGTCCATTGGGCAAGGGGGAATGTCCATGGGGCAAGGGAGAATGTCCATTGGGCAAGGGGAATGTCCATGGGGCAAGGGAGGAATGTCCATTTTGCTTCTCACAATCTTCTTCATGCACCATTGACAAATAAACCCCTATCGCCTATCATTCAAATCACAATAGAAATAACACATCAACAAAAAAATGATGAAAAATAAAATCACAACAGAATTGAATCAAACATCACCACTAAGTAAACTATGTGGCTGATTAAACACCTTTTTTATTTTTTATTCTTTGTCCTCACTCCGCCTAGGAGCAAGGCACTCTGCATTTCTGTAAAATCAATCACACTAAACTGAGTGAACTCATAACCACTAAAGTCAGGTAAAATGTTACACGGATTTCAACATAATTGGTAAATCAAGTCAGCAGGCCTGGAATAAAAATAATAAAAGCAATAATAGTAATAATAAAAATAAATGAAAAATAATAATAATAATAATAATAATAATAATAATAATAATAATAAATGAAAATAAAATAATAAGAATAATAAGAATAAATGAAAAAAGGAATAATATAATATAAATTGTAAACTTAAATCAAGCTTGTGGTAAATACTGATTCGCTGTTAATAAAAACTAAAAGAAGAAACATATATAAAATGAATAAATGTGAAAATGTAACTATATAAAAAAAATGTAAAATGTATAAAATTTGGTACGGTTAAATACTGATTAAGTGTAAGCAATAATAAAATGTTAAGAGAAAATAAAGTAACGAATAAAATAACATAAATAAAAACGCGGCCTCCTTACTACTGAATCCCAGGTTCATTTCACTTCAATCTGTAAAGGATCTGTGTTGTGGCGCTTCGAGCACTGGGGGTCTCCACTGAGCGTTGGTAATGTTGCACGTCATTTCACCATTCTCTAAGCTATATGTTACTACTCTAGGAGCTTGAACGACTGCAGCCGCAGTCTTCTTTGCTAGGACCTTAGTCACTGCCATTACACACGAGCCTAAAAGGCACACCATTACAATGAGTGCGGCTACGCTAACGAGAAATTTGGTTAACCCGGAGCCCCATGCTCCAAAGAAGCCAGATATGTCTCCCCAGCTAAATCCATGTAGACGGTGTAGTTCCTGAACCCCCTGTTCTGTGTTGTGTACCATGTCCATCACCTCCTGTGTGGCATCCGGAACATAGGTACAGCACTCTGTTGATGCTATTACCTTACAGGTACCCCCTTGTGCAGCTAGCAAAAGATCTAGGGCCATTCTATTTTGCAAGGCTATATTCTTAACCTCATTTAACTCTTGGTGTTCCGCCAGCATGGCCCTTGCCGAAGCGTTTAAGTGTGCCTCTAATACTTTGGATAGGGAGCTAACCTCCTGTTGTGTGACGTAAACCCCATACCATGGCAACAGTGTACCAAGTACCTTGTCTGTTGTCGTTAAAGTGCGTTTGTTTCGGTGAAGCGGTGCATAGAGCGCGGCGACTTCAGATGTTGCGACTTTTCGAATCATAGGGATTAAATATGCCAAATAGCAGGTGCCGCGCATATTTTCATATGGAACGCAACTGTATGCCTTACCCCCACACACCATGTAGGACTCTCTCAGGGAGCGGGATTTGCCTCACTGCGACTCTGAGGCTGTGGGCGCACAGGGTGTGACCCACGTTCTGCTTGGCATCAGTTCCCACTCCCTGAAAGCAGATGGAAACGTTAATCAACTCATTAACCAATACAGGTGGTATATATTGGGAACAATCTCGGAGGCCACCTACTTTAGTCCGAATTGGTTTTGCACATTCCAAATGTTCACCTTTACCTCATCTACTGATCGGGTGCCATACCAAGGGAGTACGCTCACCAGAGCTTCCACCAAGACTGCAGTGTGTAAGGCTGCGGAAGGCATACTTTCCTCTCATCTCGACTACTACAATTAGTTTGAGTTAGCGTCAATTGCATTCTATACTCAAATCCTAATCTAGTGTACATTTGAGCGTAAGTTATTCTCAATAGGGCTGTTATGTTAGTACCACGCGGTAGGTGTTTGGCATTGACCTCATCTATTATTATTTTGGCGAGGTCCTCATATTTTTTGTCATGCAAGCGCGCAATTGGAAATGAAGGAGGTAACAATCATCCGAATGGTTTTGCACACCGTAAGCCATGTTGTTCCAATTGTACTTAATGTAATCTGCCTTGCTAAATGGAATTGGAGATAAAGTAGACGAATGCATGGATTGGGCAAATGCTGGCACACCCAACAGTTACTGAAATTACGCTCTCTAGCATAATCTATCATTAACGCAATGGCGGAGTTTGGATGTGCACTTTGTTTGGTCATATTCAAAAGTCCTACTTTTAAGCCCTGATCACTATTTGCGTCTGCACAAGTCCTAAGTCGCTGTTTACCTGGGGGATAATTAATTCCCCAGCGTGAACAATCTGGTTGGTCCTTTAGTTGTTGCCTAGTAAGCACCATAACTCAATGTTGGCTGTATCTAAATCTTGGGTATATACTGAACCAGTGTTATTCTTGGTGTATGCCGGGAGACCTCTACGTGTACATTTTTGGTGTCGTCTGTTACCCACTCCCAGTACCCATTATATTTCTCTCTTCTTGCCACAACACAGTCCCCGTATCGACATCTCGAGCTCGGGCAAACGAAATTAAGTGCGCCCACAGCCCTCCTCCCTCTCGGACCGCCTGGAACCACAACTTATTAGTCTGCACAATTTTGCGGTCAACATACCTCTCGCCTTCGGTGTCCAGGGGAGGGGGTAACTTTGTGGACCAGAATAGATGATGATATGGCGGGTGACGTTGGGACAGGGGAGTGTTTCCCCTGCTCTTTGGACCGGACTTCAGGCGCGCAGCTTGCCATCTCCGCCGACCAGAGGAGAGCAAGAGCTAGAATGGTCATTACCTTGAGGAGCTTGTGCCTGGACCCTGTGACAGAGGGGGAAGGAGCGCTGATTCGTCTCCCCCCCTCCTGCTGTGGGGCCTTCTGGCACTCGTAGCGTGTATCCATTCCGGTTTACCCTGCACCTTCACGGCTGTCCTTGTCGTCAGCAACACCTGATACGGCCCTTTCCACCTAGGAAGAAGAGAATGCTTCTCTATTGATTTAATTAGTACATCATCACCAGGTACAAAGTTATGTGTGCTCTCTTCGGATGGTTTCGGGATCCTGTTTTGAACCTGCAAGTGAAATTTCCTGGTTACATTAGCAAGAGCCTTAACATAGTCAGCCAGGTACTCCTCAGTCCATAACAGGGTAACCTTATGTGGTGTAAGTGGAGGACTCACCCCGGTCGACATTGGTCTGCCATCAGGACCTCGTGCGGACTCAGACCAGTCGTTCTATTCGGCGCACTCCTAATGGAGTACAACACAATAGGAAGAGCATCGGGCCATTTCAAACCAGTGGATGGACGGTTTTGTCAGTCTTTCCTTAATGGTGCCATTCATTCTCTCCACATAAGCGGACGAAGGTGCATGATACGGCACGTGCAAGGCCCAATCGAAACCTAAGATTTGTTTTAAGTTTTGAGTTACCTTTGCTATAAAGGCCGGCCCTCTGTCACTGTTAATGTCCGTGGCACCCCAAACCTTGGAATTACCTCTTTAATCAGGCACTTCACCACTGTGACGGAGTCTTCTTTGCGGACGGGAAATGCTTCCACCCACTTGGGAGAAGCATCTGTAATGACCAGCAGATATTAAAAACCTTGGGACGCAGGCATGTGTGTAAAATCTACCTGCACGCTCGTGAATGGCCCTTCTGGCATGGGGAGGTGGTCATGTTTCGCTGTACCTTGTCCTCTCTTATTCTGCCGACAGATCATACACCTGGTTACAAGTTCTTCCGCAACTTGGTCCTTTCCAGGTGCATACCACTGTGAGCCAATGACACCTGAGATAACAGCTTTTCCTACATGCGCGGGTCCGTGAGCTACACGGGCCAATACGTGTAGGAGCGAGCGCGGACAGACGGCCGTCCGTCCGGATGGAGCCACAGACCTGCCTCTCCGTTAGGCCCACAACCTTTCTTGACCCATCTCCGTTTTTCGCGGTCCTCAGCACGATTTGCAATTCCACAATATCATTAATGGAAGGCAGGCAATTGGTTCAGTTTGTTGTTTGCTAACACATTGGAGTGCCGTGGGGAGGGGGAAATTGCTGATTGTTTGGCGCCATGTCAGCTCGAGCATTTCCCCTTGAAACAGGCCCATCATCAGTTTGTGTGCTTCACATTTGACGATTGCTAGTTGTTTTGGCAATAAAATCGCATCCAATAGTGACTCAACTAATGCATGATGTTTCAACGGCTACAGTCAATGCCATTTTGTTTTGTCGTCCTCATTCCCGCTTTCCGTGTGTCACGCAGTGCGTGAAATATAATACATCTTATCGCCACAAGGTGGCAGGTGAAGTCCACTTCAGCTCTGCCGGCGCCGTAAACTGAGCTATAAAACTGCTTGTAAACTTTGCCTGGTCAGTGTGAGTATGCTGGCGTAATGGTGAGTGCAACAGACTGGCACGCTGTAGACCGGGGTTCGACTCCCGTCTGAGGCACTTTTGCTCCGTGCCTTTTTTCTTTTCTTTTTTTTTTTACATTTTTATTGTTCATATACTGTATGTATTCATGTAAATATCTTGTATAATCTGTGACAAAATAAATATCCTTGCATTGATTTCATATTCCTTTTTTAAACACTGCTATTTTGGTTGTGCAACAATATCACTGTTAATAATATAGTTGTCAATGACAATCGACTGAACAGGTAAGGTTTTGTAAATGAAATCAAACATCTCTGTCAATTAATCCCACAATTAACAGTGGTGTGAAAGTATGCCCGCACTGTCTGCTACTGCTGTATTCAACGCACTCACTGGCTGCATCACGTTATGAATGGGCACTAATCCCAGTTTATGTATGTTATGTTATCTAATCGCCCCAAAAATGTAATTTTTGTGAGCACCCCAATGTGTGCTTATTTTCATAATCTTTATTCAGTGAACACCAGTTTATAACCTAAAATAAATATGACTACCCTGTGGCTTAATAGCTCAGTCATAACGCGCAAGTTTCTGGTGCAGAATGAGCAGGGTTCAACTCCACCTGAACCAACATATACTCCAGTGTTGAAAGCTTCTACTAAATTATTAATAAATGATTACATTTTTTGACATTACATTTTTTTACAATACTTAGTAACCCGTGAGTATTTTTATTTTTTTAAGTTTACATGTTTATCAAGCTCCACGTGTACCGGTCTCCGCAACACTCACCTCAGTGATAGGCTATTAAAATGTCTTGTCCTAAATAGAGGACGCACAGGCTCCTTTCACTTTATGACAGATAGCAAAGAATTGCAACCAGATCAAATGTCGGCGCGGTTCATGCTAAACGCCCCACCAACACCTCTTAACTCCCACCTGAACCGAGCCCATTTTCTATACTGAAAATGTCAAAGTAATCAAACACCGCCTCTGTGGCGAAACGGGATTATGAATGATTCTCACATCAGCGACCGGGGTACGAATCCCGCTCAGGCCAAACTCTTAAACTTTTATGTTTTATTTTATGTTTAAACGTGTTAGTATGGAATGCTATTTCTAAGTAATAGAATACCAAGAAGTTTAACTATTTTACTCTGATAAAAATCAAAAGTATTTCAACAAAATGTATATTTATTGATTTTAAACAATATTGTACTGCATAACTGCTGTATTTGCCAAAATTTGCCCACACTGAACATTTATTTGTTTGTTCTAAATCTAATAGTTCCTATATTAAGGTAAATAATAAAAGGCCATAGTTCAGTGGAATACAATGTAATCCATAGGTACAAAAGCAACAGCTGCACATGTACGGCCTGCACACTTTATTTGAATTGCGAACATGGCAGTAATGATTTTTGCATGGGTCGCGCACGTGCTGCCCATACGCTTTTTTAGATTTGGGTTGAAGTGAACTGCGAGAAAATGCCCTCAGTTAACCCGGTGGGGGTTAGGGAGAGTTAATTTATGTCATTAGACCTACTGCATGACCCTCCCCCCAGCAGGTGTTTGAAACGCAGGGTCTATTCATTTCTGTTAAATAGGCCTTGAGGAAATCAGGGCGGCGTGGTGGAGCGTAGATGTCTCCTTTTAAACACAACTCAACTTACGTGTAAAGTAGTAAAAGGAGTAATACATACTGTAGTAGTGATAAAAAAAAACGTACTATACTGAATTAAGGCATAATAGATGTAATAATAGATATTGGATATATATATGAACCAGGTATGCATAATAAGGACTAATTTCACTTATTAAAAGGTCAGTTTACTATATAAACATATAAACATATACACAAGACCAGTGGTTTCACTAGGGATAATTCTCTCCTTCATTTTGACGGGCAGGTTTATAAAAAATCCGTCATGGGGCTATTTTTATCCTTCATGAATTAATCTCACATTATAAGCAATTTTAAAGACATTTACATAGGCTATATATAAGCTGCATATTGTGTATGTTAGGAAAATGTGAGATCGCTGGATAAATGGAGTTTAACTAAACATTTGAACAATCATGGAACACAAATTTGCTACAGAAATGTGTATGAACTCGTGCGTAAAATTCTCAGAGGCTTAATCAGGCGTCATCTGCTCCTCATATCAGGGCTCATATTACACTAATACAAATGTAAAGTGGAGCTTAGTATTTGCACTTTCTCTTTTAATCTTAATGTTTAAGAAACAGCGGACCAATTTTTACCAGTTCGCATCACTGCACAGCGCGCCGCGCACAGAAACACACACGCGGTGAGGGAAAGGAGAGAGAGAGGAGAGAAAATAGATGAGTCGTCCTGAGACTTACGCAACGTTAAAGTTAAAGAGCGGCTCCAGATGAGATGGATATTATTAGCCTTAACCGCGTTTGGATCGTGGTTTTTCTTCCCCGTGTGTGTGTTAGCGCAGAAAAGTTTAGCTAGCTAGGCAAGTCATACAAAGTGAAACAGTGAAGCTGCGATTAGAGAGAAGCCCCCGCGCGCTCTGAAAAAAGCAGCCCTGCGTTTTTATTTTAATCACGCTTGATTTTCAATCTTGTCAAAATGACAGATCGGGCCTTTTGGAAATTTTCCGTCAAAACTTAAAATAGTTCCTAAATGACGGGATAATTTTCGGTTAATGGTAACCTCTGCACAAGGACAAACATTTTTTTGGCTTCTTGTATCTCAGGGGGCTGGCTGCTGCTTCTCCATTGATGTCTAGCACAATCTTTCTCAATGGGCGTGGTTTGAGTGAGAGATGAGGCGACTGAAAGAGCAGGAAGCGGGGGGAATTCACAGTGGCAGCGGCATGGTGACAGGCACCGTTGTGCTAACCTGCTGTGAGAGACTGCCACATTGTCTTGTGTTTCCTCAAGTTTTTCCGGACTGGTTGTTTCAGTGATGAGATGTGTTTAGTTGTTTGGCAGGTGGTGTGTTGATGTATTGTGATATGTCTAATCTGTGTGGATTGGGTGCCAGCAGGCTGTTGGGATCAGAGCTGGGAGATTGTGGACAAGTGTGGCCCATACTCCTGCATCCCACAATTTTCAGCATGTCTTCTGTCGCGGTGGTTATTGAGACGACCATCAATAACTGCCTTCATGGGAGCAGGCCAGCGCTTGTGGTCCAACACAAAAAACCCTCCCTCCTGTCTTCACCTGGTCCGGTACGGGGCTGCGGAGGAGAAGGCTTGATGGGCAGCGGGAGCAGCAGAGCGTGTGGCTCTAGGCACAAAGAGAAATAGAATACGAAATGTCATCTATTTTATATTTTGATTAAATCATACATTGTTTTGACATAGGCTAGTGGGGCTGTTACCTAACCTTTGATGTTGGAGCCTGGGTTTTGCCGTCAGGTCTACAGAGCGAAAGCCAGAAGCAGCAGGGCGTGTGGGAGTGTCCACCAGCCATGTGTAGTAATGGGCAAGGATTATGAGAAGGAAAAGCTGAAGAGCCTTGGTTGGAGAGCAGTTCACTCGCTGAGCTCCTGCTCAGTGGAAGCAGCGGAGGAGCGTGGGCCTATTGACTGCCAGCTGTGGGCTGGGACTGGACGCTGGAATGGCCTGGACGGGACCTAAAATGTATGAAAAAAAAAAAAAAAAGCTTTATTCAATTATAACTCGTGCTGAGCACTTTATACATTTTCCCACTCCTCCACCTTATAGATAAGGCCACACATGAATCAGACAGGCAGAAGCATTGGTCTCCTTGCCCCCAATAATTCTACTCATGTTTAACTTGGGTTGTTATAATTAAATGTGTCATTAATTATAATCAGAAATAATATCTCTCTCCTTTTTTTTTGCACGCACAGCCTTTTGGTTGTGAAGCACTTTCGAAATAATCTTGATATGATTGATGTACTGTAATGTGTTTTGAGGGGGAAACCTGAAATGCATTTCACTTTGCTGTCTTTCTCATGGAAGGCTCTGAGTCGGGCTGAATGGCCGCTTGTTAGGATGGAGTATCAGAAGGGAAGGAGTTTCTGGAGTAAACATTAAAAATTAAAATACAGAGGTGCATGTGGTATGTTAAGAATATGTTATCACAACACGACTTGGAACTGAGTGTTCTGGCCTCGGGAAGAGAACTTAAGCTCTTGTGGAAGAGGCAGAGGGACTTCAGAGGCACCGCGCTGGAACAGCTGCGAGAGAGGAGAGAAGTTAAAGTATCCTCCACTGTAAAGGCTGAGTGGTAGTTTACCTGGTTTTGTAAGTGTTTTGGGTTATTGTACCATCTCTGATTCCTCCAGGGCAATGGGCACGGACTTAAGCAGCTGTAGAGAAGAAACTGCATTTAGTTTTTATTTTTGTTACATCATTTACATGTTTAACAATGTTAGTTAAAATGAACACACAGCCATTCAGCTGTTACTTTCCTGCTCGTTTGCTGGACTTGTCATGTTTTGAGATTATTTAACGTTTCACTCTATCCGAATTAAACATTATTTGAGGAGGGGAGCCTCACGATCAAATGATAAAATACCAACAGCATCACCACTTTTCACACTATTCACAACCATGCATAATATAAAGTCACTTACCCTCATCGGCAGATGGTATCATTCATAGTCACTTGGACTTTGGCAGAACACACATAGAGAGGACCAAAGCAGAAAGTGACCGGACGGTGGTCGTTGGCGCCCTTGCGGAAACCACATTGACTCGGCCAGGGGAAACAACTGTCTTCTTCATTTTTCTCTGAAATGACACAGAATTGTAATCAGAAACCTGAAAATATTAATTTAAAAAAAAACAACAACTAACAAGAACATAGTGTGCATCATTACCAATCAACTTACTATATTACATCATTATAAGATGTTAAATGTTGAAGTACAGTTAATATATCTAATTCATTTAGATTAGTTGTTTATCATGATACCACTCAACCAAATATTACATAAGCATTATAAAAAATACAAATATATGCCTCAATTTAATTAGTACACAAAACAAAACAATCAGGTAACAACGTGAATGAAATAACTTGATTTGTGAGTAGCTTTGTATTTTTTTACTCTAACTCATTGACGTTACAGTACTGACATGCAATAAATCAAAATATAAACGTAACACAAAAGCTTTTTAATCCAAGTTGCGTCGACGTGAAACAATAAAAATAAAAAAAACTCCGACTTTGGGTTACGTAACATTGTTTAGCCATGACTTTATTGATTTGAGCCCTTAAAACTAAAAGGATTGATAAACACAGTACATATAACCAAATATTAAAAACCCTGACAAATCCAGGAATACAATGTTGCTTTAGCGTAGATTACTTACATTTGTGACTGATCGAAGTCATACATCGCAACGCGCGTACTGTAAACAATTAACCACTCAACTTACGTGTAAAGTAGTGAAAAGGGTATAATGAATAGGTGTGATAAAAAAGTGTTTACCTGAGTAGGGCCTCAACATAATGAAAAAGTAAATTCTCGTTTGAAACAGCATGACAGTAACTTTAACCATAAAACTTACTCAAATGTCTGTTTCTAAAAGGACAATCTATCAGGTGTTTTGCAACTTAAATGACTAAAACAGTGAAAGATTTACCCAATCTGGGAAGAAAGTTGCTTACCGTTTTGTTATCACGGGAGGGACGCCATGCCAGAACTGGAAAATTACTGCAAAACGGAGCTGCCGGAGCGACGGCCGCAGGCAAAAGTGAATGTGCAAGGAGGGCGTGGTTTTAGCACTACCATTGAAATGGAATGGGGCCGGTTTTAGGCTGTTTAGCAAAAGAATTCATTGTATATTTAAATCATTTCTCTCCATGTTGTGTCTCATGAAATAGAGCATGTCGCTGCATTATCTGCCACTTTTTGCTATATTTGTATCCACGTGTTCGAATAGAAAATGGCAATATAAACAGCATTCGTGCCCGGGGGTTCGAACCCACGAAAAAGACACTAGTTATTTAGAGCAGTTACTTACCCATGAGCACGTATTCTCACTGTCAAATTACTGTTTTCATGCGGACTATACCTTGTCATTACCATGGCGAGTAATTCACCTTACACTAGTTACAGCACAACATTGTAGGCTATCTACAATCGCGATATACAAGGCTTATAATATGTTATAAAAGAGTAGGTTATGAGTGAAACCCATTATCTTCTGCTGTGCTCCATTTATTCGCGTGTACCAGCGGTGAGGAGAAGAAGAGCTCACAAGTGCACCTGTGGTTGTTTGGGTCATTGCAGGCCACTGGGAAAAAAAAAAAAAAGACGCGTGATTTCACCGTGACACCCACGCTGTTGTTTCAGCGCGGTGAGGCGACAAACAAAAAGTGGCACCACTGTACCTGACGAGGTTCAATTACCCCCTCTGTTTTCAGATTCAAACCGAAATCGAAAACAATGCCCAAATGCATTATCGGGATTCTGTGTATTGTCGTACCCTGGTCCTTCGCTTAGTGTGCTTGCCCTGGCCATAGCATATACCTCGGCCCCTGGCGGATGTACATCTGGGAGGGCCCTCTGTTCGACTGTCTCCCCATCATTAACAACCGCATAACCTGCTATAATCTTATGGATCAGATTGGCCGAGTAGCCGGATCCATTCAGTATACAGAATCAAGTCAGAGTTTGGTATTGGGTGTCTGCTTCAGATCCGGTCTGAGGAGAAGTGCTGGTTTCTATCACAGCTACACATCATGTTCGTCATCTCCTTTCGAGATTGGCACAAGGTGGAGGATTGATAGGAGGGGAGCGTTTTAGTGTGATGTTGGCCTTTGAAGAATAATTGCTCGTAACCCAGAGCGACGTGCTGCCGATATGTGCTGTGTGGATGCTGTATTCAGGATTGTAATACCGCGTGTTGAAACATGGGACAGTACACTCATGATCTAAAACAATTAAGGGATGATTTTTCAATCATTTCGCACAGCTGCTTACTGCTTTGAGGCATCCAGCATGCCCATGACCTACATGCGAAAGCGCGCGCTGTAGTAGGCCACGGCCGAAAACCGCGCCCGTGCATCTGGACGAGGACCCCACAGGCGAAACCTCCTTCTCGGTGCGTTGAGGTGGAACTCCTGAGCGTATGTCGCAGGCCAGGAGGCAGGAAGCAGCGAGAGAGCACGCTTTTGATGTCCCCAAAGGCTTTTGATTGTCCTTCTGTCCATAGAACAGTCTTTTGTGCGTCTGTAGTGTCGCAGTTACGCGGACGGAATCCATGCGGCGTAATCAAACAGCAGTGTCTGCAGTATTGTGCCATTCCAGGAAGGAGAGCAGGTCTTTTTTGTCTTTGGTGAGGCATGTTGAAGGGCAGAGGGGCGTATTCTTTCAGGCGACAGCATTCTGTGTCCTTCGGCAAGGATGTTGTCCCCAATACGTGACCCGAGTCTTGGCAAAATGCAGCTTGCTAACGACGCAGTATGCACATCATCGAGGTCTTTGAGGTTGATTGAGTCATAGTTGACAGGCCTGTTTGATTCTGCCACGATAAGGATAATCGTTCCGCGTACAGCAATAATCTGGATCCCCTTGGGAGTGGCGATCATCTAGAATCCGTTTGACCGCGGCCGCGTACAGGGCGGAACTCTTCGCATACCCTGGGGCAGCCTTGTGTATGATCTTGCGTCCCACTTTGTGAACGCAAACAATATTGGTGGTGGATTGCCAATGGAATGAAAATATTAGCGAACAGAGGTCTATTGCCGTATAAAATTTGAATGGATGGGTAATGAAGCTAAAATTCTGTTGGCATCAGGAACAATTTGTTTGATTTGAACAACAATCTCGTTAATCGCTTTCAGATCTTGCGTGAAGCGCCAGTCACCTGGGCGGCCAGCTTTTCTATGGTAGAATTGGGAAGTATTGCACGGCTCGTCATCTTCTTGCAGAATCCCTGCTCAAAATGTTGATCCAATTACTCCTTTTAATGCCTCTCGATGGCTGCGAGGAAGGCTGTATTGTCTGATTTGCAGACTTCGGCATTATCTTTGAGTGTCCTCTGGATGTGGTGTTGCAGATTTACAACCCTAATGATTTTTGTGCATTTGCCTAATGTGAGGGAACTTCTGCAAGTTCTGCAAGGCGGACCAAATATAATCTTAAATGGTGTGCTTGATTTGCCAAAATAGCAGTGTTTTTCTGTCAACAGGTCTTTTAGTTGCAATTGATAATTAGTTTTTGCTCCAAATCATATGCTGGTGTATTCGAGATGTTTTGGGTTTCGACGCTTAGATGGCAGTATTTCACATCTCCCTAATTCGACCTAGATCACACCTCGGAGTCAAGGCTATCAAACAAAGCCGTCTCCTCCGGGTCCCCTGGCATCAAGCGCCCTCTGTGCCTCTGGTTCAATTTAATTGGCAGAGCGCACCCTTGTGGACCACGTACAGGAACTTGCTCAGCTCCAGCCACTGATTGTGTCTCTGTGATGTTTTGGAACTGCCTGAATACTCATCTGACGGATTATTACGGCAGCGTGCGAATTGTTTGATAAAGACCGGGTTATGGGAGCGACATCAGGCCGCACATGCTGGAGATGTTTTCGCAAGATGTTTTCTGGGGACAGAGAAGAGATTTTTTAAAATCAAAGTTTTTGTAAAGTCCAGCAGTAATGTGGATGTGTGCTCTGTGATATCACTTGTGTTGCCTGGGTACCTGTTCCTCTGGGTGGTCAGATACAACCCGTTCGGGGTGCACTGAATGCTAGGCATGTAACTTCACCAATAGTCACGACCATAGTGAAACTGAGATGTATCTGAATCAGAAAGAGTGCTGAAAATCTGTGTTGGCACAACACCTTCAGAGAGGTGGACACCGGTTTCATTAGGAGCACCACCCGCTACCCCCCATAGTGTGCTTACATACTCGTTAGTCGGGCTTACAACATTATTATTGTTTTGACTGCTGAAAGCATGGCCCCACTGTCCACTAAAACATTTCTCTTTCACCATTGATTTCGATGGCAAGACAGGATTTTCAGTGGGGTTTTTTGATATCTGTATTTTTTACAGATTGATTTATGACATTATGGTCAATTTCACAATTTTAGTTTCTGCTTGTTCACTGTGTGGGTGACTTGTTTGTTTGAAATTACTCCCACGGCATTCTCTAATTTTTGCTTGATTCGCGTGCTGGGCGAGGCCGGCAGTTCTTCTTTTTTTGCTGATTAGGCGCGGGCGATTAGGATACTGGGGATTGGGAACAATACTCATGTAGTTGTCCAATTCCCACAAAGAAAGATGTAATCTTTGCCATTTTGCCGCTTTCTTGCTCTGATTTTTTGTAACAAAGTTGGGTTAGTTAATTGTGCCATTTTGAGTTTGTGTTGCCAGTTGCGGCGTCTGGCACGCTGCTAAAACACCGCTCTCTCCATGGCATGAGTTATGTCTAAGTAATTGCCATGGGACTGTTTCCCATTCGGACTACTGGCTATTTTGTAAGCCAACTGGGTCTTGTGGGCTAGCGCATTTAACAAGGTAGTGCACTTTCAGGAGTTGGGTTTGGTTATCTCTTCATATTGAGGGCCTGAATACCTTTCCAAGTTTCGGTTCAAAACGATAGGATGAACTTATACTACCGGTTCACTTGGCCTGGAGAACAATTGGTTATGGCTGAAGTTCAGATCGCACTGAGATGCCTTCTGCACAGCCCTTTGAAATCATCCACCATTGCAACATTGTTTTATTCTCCGGCCATCGCCTTATCTGGTCCGGTTTCAGGAAGTTCAACAGCTTATACAGTAACGCCACTCAAGCTTGTAAAGCGCCCTCCAAAGGTGCTTTGCATCTGTAACTAAACAGTTGTAATTCTTGCATACCTGCAGACAACCAGTTCACGTGTGTCGGGGTCGTGCAGTGGGTCAGGAGTCTTCAATCAGATCCGTAATCTCCGCAGGTGTCAGGGTTGTTTACCTCATGTTTCCAATTCTAAACATAGGCAATGCTGGGCTTCTCGCCTTTAATTTTGCTAGGGGCGAGGCCGGCTCTTAAGTGTGTAACGTTGACCCTTTCCCCTGGTTGATCTGTATCTCCGTGATATCTATGTTTATGTCCTCGCTTGGGCGTCTCCCTCTGCTTTGCATCTTAACCTTGGCTTTTTCTTCCCCGTCTTATTCTACCGGCTCCTCTACATATCTGAGCTAGAGGATCCGCGCGGGTGGGGGCGGGTAGTTGCTACCGGCTGTTTGACTGGGGCTGGGACAGGGCTAAGACGCTAGTTTTGGCCGGGCACCGGCTGCTATTCAAACGGTGTGCGTGCCGGTGTTGAGTGTCGGGGTCGAGGAGGTCGTTGGGCTAACGCAGCTCCTGTCTGCACCTGGTCAACAACCTAGTGTTCATGGGTCGCTGAGCTCCAGACGGCTGTCTGCACCCGGCCTTTTGTGTAACTCACTGGTCTCCTTTGTCCCCTGAATTTGCATATCACGCATTGCTGCTGTTGTATTGTTATAAGTCATCAGTTGGTTTGGGCTGCAGCTAGCGCAGGCTTTGCTTGCTTCGGCTGGTTTTTAGCGAGCTGAAGTTGACGTCACTACTCTGAGTAATCAAACCCACGCACCGCAGATGCGAAACAAGCTCCTCTACATGTATGGCTTGCAGCTTGCTTTCGCGATCCAAACATATTAGCTTCTGTCACGGCTACCGTGGGGAAGCACTTTAACTTTCGCGTCCCAGACTGAGGAGTCTAGGCACTAATTCAACCATCGAGGGGGGGACCGCTTGTTTTGTAGCATTCGCGCTTCGCCTCTTGGATCAAGCGTCTGAGTCCTCTCGTCAAACCTTGTTCGAACACACTCATCGCGCTTAAATATTGGCAACGCAGCTTTCCTCCAAACACCAAAGCATTCTGCGACGTAACGTCTGTCCGGAACCAGTCGTTTAATAACTCTGCACAAAGTCCAAACAACTAACATTAAATGTGCCTTCATAGGCCAATCCGATGTGTCTCATCGACAACATGCAGTGCGATGCGGATACAATTCCCATCTTTAGTGCGGCCAACAATGCCAGCCGGCATTCTGGGGGAAACAACTTTCACATTTACGTTATTACTATTATATTTTGGAGTGGTATCGCTCTCATGGTTTGGGGTGGACAACATTTATTTCCCTGTCTGCTTTGCATGAGCTGCCACTGGGATGTTTTTGTTGATATGTTACAGTTAACCTTGGACTTTGAAGAAGTACCATAGCTGCACAAAAATCACAGTTTTGTGGCCAAGAACTCTCTGCTACCGCATCAGGGGTACAAGCACTTTTTTTTTATTAGAGATTAAATATCCTTTAGAACTGTGCATTGATTGATTCTGAAGCATCAATTTGAGTTCAAGCCGCGCAACAAGACAGAACGTAGGTTTGTATACGCCGCCGGAAGCCGCCTCTCTTTTTTTTGTGCACAACTCAAGCGGCGTCAACGGTTGTCCGGCTGAGAAAATCCTAGGCTTTTCTCACCAAACAACCCGTTAACAGCCAACTACTCGATTTCTTCTCAACAACGTTCAGACAACCCAGCAGCTGCTTTTTAGCCACAAGCCACTTGGACCACCCCGCTAGCATCCCTACTCGGGTTCTCCCCACAGCCCGTAGCCCCACAGTCAGTTCCTTCGGACGTGGCTTACTTTTCTCAACTGTTCTAGCGATTTAGTTACAACGCTTGTAACCTACCCTACCAGTTAAATATTCAACACTCAAGTTCAACTCAGCGTTAAACAAAAACCTCTCAAGGACACAACAAATTGCGCCTTGTTAATGACCCATGACATTAATTACAACCAAGTTTCAGCCTTCAGCAGGTTTTTTAGACCCTGCTCTAGACAAGGATGCAGCTCACCGGGCCTCCAAGTACAACAGGGCTATCTCCGTGCGGGCTTTGTGCTATGGATACCCCAACTCGACCGTAGCCTGAACCCGAACGGTTTCTCCCTACTTTCGACCGGTACAAACTGAGACGTCAAATCAATTACACACTTTATATAATTGTAAATGTGGCATGAGAGGATTATTATTTGATATTAGCCATCATATTTATTAATTTGATTTTATACGGACTCTCCATTAAATTCTCCACACACAAGTTTTTTATTCTATCAACACTGCATCTGGTAAGGCATTTTCCTCCCATTTTTCCAAAAGAAAGGGACTTCTTGCACCTTACCAGATCAGCCGTTTGTAGATACCAGGTACGTGACGCAAGCTGTTAGAGGGAACGGAGATGTCCGAGGAAACACGGGTGAAGGATGGAGACCAGTCTGGATGTTTACGTAGAGGGAAGTTTACTTTACCGTAGTACAAGGCCTGGGAATTTTGAACAGCCCAATACAGTGTTAGAGGAGCTTGGATCATTCGAGTCTGCGCGATACTTCCACTAGGCGGAGGTTAAATAGTGTTGGTGACACGTAGACCCCTAAGGTCCTATGCACTGGCCAATGTGCCACGTGGATCTAGCGCTAACTTATGTGCCACGTTGTATTAGGCAGAAGTCGTGTAGAGGCCAACTGTACTGTTCAGCAGTACAGGCCAGAAGTCGTGGTTAATATGATAATGTGGTGAGGGCGAATTACCTATAATTCCCCATCACTCATCCTCGAATGCTTTCGTTCATTCTAGTCACAAGTCCAGGTAAGTGACAGACTGTTTGTCATCTTTCACATTAACTCGAAACAAGTTTGTCATACTCATCTTCACTTGGACGTTGTTTGTCAGATTCATTACACTTGGACGATATTTGTCAGAGTATCTGCACTTGGACGTTGTTTGTCGAGTCTCTTGCACTTGGACGTTGTTTGTCAGAGTCAGAGTCACTTGGACGTTGTTTGTCAGAGTATCTGCACTTGGATGTTTGTCAGGTCATCTGACTTTGGACGATATTTGTCAGAGTCATCTACACTTGGATGTTGTATTGTCAGAGTCATCTACACGTTGGACGATATTTGTCGAGTATCTACACTTTGGACGTGTTTGTCAGAGTCATCTGCACTTGGATGTTGTTTGTCAGAATCATCTAACTTTGGACGTTGTTTGTTCAGAGGTCATTCTCATTTGGTTGATATTTGTCAGAGTCATCTTAACTTGATGTTGTTTGTCAGAGTCATCTACACTTGGATGTTTGTTTTGTCAGAGTCATCTCACTTGGCGATATTTGTAAGTTTCATCTGCCTGGACCGATATTTGTCAGAGTCATCTACACTTGGATGTTGTTTTTGTCAGAGTCATCTGCACTGGACTAATATTTGTTCAGAGTTCATCTACACTTGGATGTTGTTTGTCAGAGTCATCTACATTGACGTAGTTTGTCAGAGTCATTACACCTTGGACGTAGTTTGTCAGAGTCATCTACACTTGGACGTAGTTTGTCAGAGTCATCTACACTTGGGATGTTCGTTTGTCGAGTAAGAGTCCTTGGATGTTGTTTTGTCATGGTCATCTACACTTGGATGTTGTTTGTCAGAAATTTCACAACAAAAGCACAAATATGCAACTACATGGAATTTTCACAATAAAAGCGCTATACAACTGAAATAGGATTTTCACAATAAAATACAGTATAATAACTAAATGGGATTTCACAATAAAAGCAGTATTATACACTAAATGGGGATTTTCACAATGAAAGCAGTTTTTATACAACTAATGGGGATTTTCACAATTAAAGCAGGTATATACAACTAAATGGGCGATTTTCTCAATAAAAAGCAGTAATATTTCAATTAATAGGGATTGTCACAATAAAAGCAGAAATTATACAACTAAATGGGATTTCCATTAAAGTGGTTGTTATGCAAACTAAATGGGGACGTTTCACCAATATAAGCAGTTATATACAAACTAATTTGGATTTTCACAATAAGCGCAGGTATAATTACAACTAATAGGGATTTTATGCAGATTTTTTCTCAATGTTTCTCATTTTGTTAAATTTTGCAGCAGTACCAGATAGCAAATTGGTATGGGCCATTGTGGCCACATCAGAACATTAATTTAGGCCCACATTACCGCGTGGATGGTCGGCACAAGGCGGTCCGCATTCGGGTTCCTTATCTGGGCCCACATCAAGTCCGAACAAGGCCAACTTTTAGCAGAAGTTTACACCTACTTCCCAAAGGTGGTCAGATCTGGCCTCTCATGCCAAAATGTGGCCAGATTTGGCTCAGTGACAGTTGCCGTATGAGGACACCATTAATTTCGGCACATATCTGGCCCACATTGACTTACTTTTGGCTCATCTGGCGACATACCGCGTGGTGATCGGCACCAAAGGCGGGGCCGCATTCGGTTACCTTATCTGGCCCACATCAAATCCAGAATACAGTGCCAACGTTTAGCCGGCAAGTGGCACACACTTCAAAGGTGGTCCAGATCTGGCCCTCTCTTGGGCCAAATGGTGGCCCGAATTTTGGCTCAGTGCAGTGCCTATGAGGATGCATATTTTGTTACATATCTGGCCACATGGACTTGTTAATGTGGCTGAATACTGCGTGGCGTACGCGTTTGTTTGCTCTTTTTGCAGTTTTGGCAAAAAAAATTGGCCTTGATCTAGTTACGTTTACATTATACACACAAACACTAAATCAAAAATTATTGAGCCTGACAAACATCCACCAAAATTAAATGTGTGCAAGAAGTGCAAAAAAAAAAAAAATCAATGAAACGCTGACAAAAAAGCAATGAAAATGTGTAAAATGTGACAAAAAGCACAAAAAAAGCATACAAATTGTAATAATTCGAAAATGTGACAAACATTGAAATTGTGCTTGTTAAGGTGGGGGTTAAAAACTGTACAATCAAAGTACCTTTAGGTTTAGGATTAGGCTTAAATCCTGTAAATTATGTAATACAAGTTATAAGGCACTCAACACCACGAAACTAGCACTGGGAGCATGCACGTGGAACTTTTCAGTGCCGCTCGCAAAAAAGTTGCATCTCGATGTTCACTGCAAACTGAAGTTACAGGTGTTTTTTTCTTGTAATTGTATAGTGTATGTTTGAGACGGACTATATTGTTGGTGTTTTTTTGTTTTTTGTGGATGTCTTTCAGTCGACAAGGAGTTGACGTCTTTTGTCGATCTTGAAGAGACAGTTTTTAACCGATTTGCAGACTACCTGTTTTTAATTATAAACAAGGGATTTATTTCAAAATATCTCAAACTATGTCAACTCAACATACAAAAAAGCACAATGCTCAACAACTGAGTAACAGAAAAAGCGAGTGAAGGAGAACAAAATAAAGATGATGAACCGATTGATGGATCTAATAAATTATTTAAAAAGTCATTATTTGCGCTCTTTGCCTCACGCGCTCGTTTCTATTCCCTGTCCCTTCTTCCGCCATCCAGTATCTCCGGCAACATGGATCCATCTCTTTCATATAGGCTTCTGTTTCCTGATTAGGTCGCATCTTTTGTCAATTTTGGTTTCCGCTCACAATCCTACACAACAAGACAACACCATGTTTAATGAGGAAATGAAAAAGACTATGGAGCGACCCAGCTTGAAGATGAATGAATAAAATGCACCAATGTGTGCATAATTAGTATAATTAAATTGGTGCATGTACTTAACAGTATTTTATAGATATAGAAATGCCTATTGTCCTTTAGGCAAAGTTTGAAAGATTCTCGTATAGCTTGTACCACAAAAGATCAATTTTGATGTTGTGCCTAAACTTACCTACTGTATCATTTAATTGAACAAATTCCATTTGGTTTCCTTTAGAAACAAATCGGTCCAAAGGGTAAGTGCACGAATGAAGAATAAACCAATAATAAAAATAATTGTTTTATTCCAGGTTGCCGCGGCTATTTTAGCACCTGTCTTGATAAATTATCGCTTTCAAGCTTTTTAAAACGATAAGATAGCCTTTTTGATCTCCCATGGAGAAATTACTTGTTACATTAGCTTTAGAAACACTCAGGGTGTGCAAATAGGCAGGAATTTGAAATAAACAACAACAATTAATAGTGGTATCTATATATAGGGAAAGCTCCAAGAGCCAGGCTTTAAGATGCCTACTTGTGGCTCTTATTGTTGCCTGGTGCATAAAATTAGGCTCACAATTAAATTCTACCTACAAATTTGCTGGAAGCAACTGTTGAAAGATTAAGTTTTCTCTACCCTAACCCCCGCTGTGGGCGGTGCGGCCTCGCTCTGCGTTAACCGTTAACGTGACCATAACAATAGCGCATGTCTCCCAATTCCCCCACACCTCTCTCCCTTGCCCCTTCTGGGCCCGTAGGAGGGAAAAGTCTGTTCTACTACATGACCATTGGCTATGGGTTCTCCACCCCACGTACTTCCCAACTTAAATCGAACTATGACTGGAGCGGCAAGAATCTCAAGTTGCTCCTTATCTAGCTACAGAAATGTTACGCTATATCTGGTTAGAAACGGGCAAAGATTGGGACTTTGCATATGTCTTCATTTAATTTATTGTTTTGTCGTATGTGGTTTCAATAAGGATACAACTCGAATATTTTATGTTAGTACTCACTTGTTAATGACATCTTGAAACATTTTGCAAGGCATTTCCAACGGGGCCAACATTTCCATTGATGGCCGCCAATTCATATTTCATTGGTGACATCATTTACATGAGGCGGTCATGGAGTGATTAAAAAGACAAGACAGTGAGACATATAACCAGCGGGGATGAATGCTGGGCACTAACATATCTTTTCCAGGTTGTTCAGCCCTTTATTGTACACAAAAACACATTATCTCCAAAGCGTCCCAGTATACAGATCACCTCAGCCGGCGGCACCTTGTGCAGTGTCTTGTAGTATTTTTTCCACAAACACAAACTAATATAGTCATCCAAAATATGCACTTTATACAGTAAAACCAAGACAAATAATCAGTATAAAATACTAAAATACCAATGATAGGGATAAGTAAACCTACACTAGGAGTATTTTGACTGTAGTTATGCATGAAGTGTATTAATGAATGTAGGAGACTCTAATATTTATATATGTGAAAGCTGCATAATGTTAATCATGTATGTCTAAATGAGAATGATTTTTCACGATTACACCAAAACTCAGCCCAGACTTTACGACGTCACTTGTCACTAGACATTAGCCAAAGGAGCCACAAGAGGCTACTCTTATCAAACTCCACTTTTAAGATGCGTGTGCTTGAGCTCGTCCGTCCATGTATCAGTGTGAATCTTTTGTTACCCTGTCTCCATGTTTCGTTGCACAACCTTGCAACACATCAACAGAAAACAGACATAAAAAGCTCAGGTCATATATTTTGTTTGCACACAGATATTTTAGCAAATTACTTTCTCACAAACAAAATATGCATCTAAAGCATGGCCTGCAACCTAAATACTATTTTCGTTTTGTGTGACTCCCACTTGGTAGAGAGGAGAGGAGGCCTGGGGGTAGAGTTGTGGACCAAATGGAGCTGGTGCAGAAGCCAGGGTCTTTTGAGATCAGAAGGGATGCATAAGGCTGGTGCGACAGGAACTCAGACCTGAAAATCGATGATGGGGGGGGAAAAAAAAGCTATATATAATTATATAATCTATTATATATAGTAAATCCAAAACATATACAAAAAATACTACACAAAAGTGTAACGTTTGACTAGTATAAAGGAATGATAGAATTAATTAACATTCTGCGGTTGCATGGTGTACAATTGTGCATTGTGGTCTCTATTTTCCCCTCATCTTGTTTATGCAACACTCAACCAAAGTGCAGCGTATGTTTATGAGCTGGAAAGTACAAGCTGAAACACTACTATTATCAAAACTAACATTTCGTTTTGGTGGATAATTAAATTATTGTTGGTGCTTAAAAATGTTAGGCTCTTTCTAATTCCAAAATCTAACTTAAATTATTTCACCCATATCCCCACAAACAAATTGACATGTCCGATTCTGTGCTCACAAGCTACAACGTTGCTAACAGCTAGACGTTTGCCTTAGACGCAGATCGCAGCAGCGAAAATAAGTGAGTCCGGAGTGTTTTCACCTCCGGACCCACCTTATTTTCGCTTGCGCGAATCAAGTCCATTCAAGTCAGGAGGTTCTACCGCTTTCCAACGCCATATGGGCATGTCCATATTTGAGCAATTTAGTCTGTAAATCGATACTTTTCTAGCGTTAGCATAGTTGTTGGTTAACAGTGAGATCACTTCAGCTCATTTAACAAAATCACTATCAGGCAAGAAGCACTAACTAAGAAAACTCGATACAGCGAAAATAGAATCTTACTTCGAAATATAACTGCGATGCCGGATCTATTTTCCAGAAACATTACGAGTTATGTCAAGCTGCTGCTGCTGGCCTGTCGGTCGGATACACGAGCAACCTCGTTGTGACCCGCCTTCTGATCGAATCACCATCAGAAGCTCACCATTTCTCAGCGACAAGGTATTAAGCCATTACAGTGCTGAGAGTGAATTGAAAATCGAGCTTCACCTGACTTTGTCCATGGATTTGCAGCTATTTCATAGTTGAAGCCGTGAAACCATTGTGTGAAAAGAAATAAAAGGATAAAGATAACTGTATCCCATTAGTTATTATTTATAAGTTAATCCTTTTGCACAACAAGTTCATACTTATTTCTCAGATCCTTTTGAGATGTTTTAATTTAATCAAAATGTATTTTTCTTTATTCATTTTTTAAAAAAACAAAGTATATATAACTATACTATTAGTATAGTTTTTTAGTATACTTAAAACTTTTAAAATGCTTTTTGCCCTAAATGGGCCATAGCTTGATAATTGTTTAAGTGGGCCACTTTGGTTTGACTACTGGTTTATATATAAACTGCGCCGCATGTGCAACATATCATTTTCTGTACCACTAGTTGCCCATATGTGTGTTTGCTGTTTTGGGTGTCATTTTTGATATTTTATATTGTGGTCTACATTTAGCTTCCTGTTGGTTATTCCGGGCAACAAAATACTGAAAGGTGGCCATGTCTTTTGGTCATAAGTGGCCATGTTTGTTTTTGTCATAAAATGGGGCCATTGTTGAATCATCTTTAAGTGGGGCCACATTTTGGTTGATCGTTGGTTTAATTCTAGGAGAATTATCAATATGCCGGTAGTGAATAGCTTCTGTACTAGTGGCCCATATCATGTTATTTAGCCATGATTTGACCATAGTTGAATTTTTGTATCGTGGGCACCCATTTGGTTATTTCACCTCTGGTTTTCTAGGCTACTATAACCAATGCGAGTGCCTACCTTTTGCCATAAGTGGCCCATATAGGTTTATGCACAATGGGCCCTAAGTGTAATTAATATTAAATAAATGCGGCACATCTGGTTGACTTTGTTTTATCTGGAGATATTCAATTGCGGAAGTGCCATACTTTGCCATAAGTGCCCATGTATGTTTTGCCATATTGGGCCATTAGCTGATAATTTATAAATACGGGCCACAATCTGAGTTGACTATCTGGTTTATCTGGGAGATATCAATTGCACGAGACGTGACATATCTTATGCCCTAGTGGCCCATATCATGAATTTTTGACATGTTTGGGCCTAGTTGATATTTTGTATGTGAAGAGCCCATTCTGGTTACACCTCCGGATTTATTCTAGGAATCTAACCATGCAGGAAGTGCCATTTTGCACATAGTGGCCATATTAGGTTTTGCCATAAATGGGCCATAGTTGTACATCATTTATAAATGGGGCCACATCTGGTGACCATCTGTTTATCTTGGAAGGTATCATACCGAAAGTGACAATCCTTTGACACTTAGTGGCCACATGACAATGTAATTACCTGATGTAGGCCATATATTTATATTTTTGTATTGTGGCACAATTTGGCCTCACTTCTGAGTTATTATAAGAAGAACAAACCAATGCATAGTAGGCCCATGTGTGTTTTTCCTAAGCTGGGCATCATCGGTGGTATATAATTTCTATACATTGAGCCCACTTCTGGTTACATCATGCTTTCTAAAGGCCACACCCTGCCACACATGTTTGCCACATCATTGCTTTGAATGTGGGCCACATCGGTTGCTATCTGGCGTAACTATTCCAAGTTCTATTTTTGTATATATAGTCGCTAATTTGTTGTAATCCCCATGTAATCTCTCTTTAAACA
>VHKM01000830.1:0-20000 GCA_007210695.1 Neogobius melanostomus
TCTTTCAAAATTTTTTAAGACTCTTAAACAAAAAAAACTATCTAAAAAACCCTTCTTTAAACCAATACTGGGGACTAACACTAAAGCATCACTCCAATCCCAACCACATATTAAATAATCGCCAACCAACACTTGACCTAAACCTAATTCAGTGACCCCATGGTAATCTTAACGCCCTAGGACTTAAAGCATCACTGCCATCTTCAACACTCTTCAATAATCCTCACCAAAACATTGACCTACTAATATTAGTGCCCATGCCTAATCTTAAGCCTAGGATCCTAAGCTTCAACTCATTTCAACCACATCTTTCATAATCTAACCCAAACACTTGACTTTAAAACCTAATTATTAGTGGCCCAATGCTAATCTTAAGCCTAGGATTTAAGGCAGCACTCAATTAGCGCTCCTTTTATATCCTAATCTCGACCGCATTACTCTAAACCTAATCCCACCCTTGGGAACATGGCTGAACTTCAGCCTCTTTAATTACAATGTTCTTCACTTCTCCCCTTCCCTCCCCATGACTCTCCTAGGTTTGTGTGGGTTGAGGGGTAGGGGTTGAGCTCACGCGGAAGGTGGCGCGGAGTCAGCTCGCCCGACAAGGTTCTACTCTTCTGCTCTTCCTCTTCCTCTCCAGCTTCCTCCTTTTCTTTTATTTCTTGCCCCCTCTCTTCCATCCTCTTTTGGATGGTGTGGTGGGTAGGTTTGGTGGAGCACCGCGCTGGGACAGGTGGGGGAGTGGCTCGCCCTGGCACAAGGGTTCTACTCTTTGCTTTCTCTCCTTCTTCAATCACACGGCCTCCTTTTCCCTCCTTCTTTTTGCACCTACTACTGCCACACCTTCTTTTTCAGGTGTATGGATCGTCTACACTTGGGAACCAATCTTCAAAAGCTTGGACCAATCTACATAATGCAGTGGAACGGGGGCTGCGGAATGACGTACGTGGCCAGTGCATACTCGCTCTCTTAATGTTGCATTAACATGGAATGAACAGGGAGGTCATCGAGGGAATATTCCCCTAACCTACCCTAACCCTAACCCGTAACCCTACCCTAAACCCTAAACTTTTATCCACATACCTACAGCTACCGTTAACCTGAAACCCTAACCCTAACTCCCCCTAGTGGCAGGGGCTGATTTTGCAGGTCAGATGCTGTTAGCAGCTGAAATCGACAACAATGGATTTGAAACTGTTTTTTCCTATATTAATATTTGTAGTGTGGGTACAGCAGTGGGTCTATTTGCCCACGTTTTCAAATCATTTGACCTTTCAATTTCACTTAATATTATATATTTTTCTAGAATTTTTTTCTCCATTAAAACAAGTTGTGTTTCTGGATTGAGAGCCATATAACCATGGCCCTAACCTTAAGGTAGTTGGACTAATGCTAAACCTAATTTTTTGGAAGACAATTTCAGTTTGACATATTATCAGTTTTTTTGCTTAGGGTTTCGGGTTAGCTAACTGTACCCAGGCTGTAAAATCCATTGCCTAGTTCACCCTGTCTGCTTGCAAACTCCGTTCTGTGGTTACCTTTATAGTCTGCGGTACTCTCGTCAACATGTGAGAGTTTAGCCCTGGTGGGATTAACTGGCGGCGAGCATCAGTTGGGTAGACGGGTGGGAGGCCAGGACGGAGTCGGCTGCAGGTAGAGCGATTTAACATCTATATCAGCCTCTTCTTTACATTTCATGTACTCGTTTTAAGATATGTGCTTCCTCCACTTGTAGTGCTTTTACAACGAATCAAGCCACGTGTTGATCCGTGTGCTGTGCATGATAAGGAATTGGTAACTAATGTTGCGAGGCTAGTCGGCGTAGAACCCGTGCCGTTTCCGTTGTATTTATATGTTTCATGGCAAATGTGCCTAGTTAAGTCTCTGGGCCATTGGTTTAAATTGCCTATAGTGTGAAGATGGTCCGTCCCACCCCATTATTTTTTTAGATGATTTATATGATCGCTAGCTCTGTGAACTTTATTGTCTGTGACTGATGGCTGCTAATGTTTTTTGGCTTTAGCTGGGTCACTGCCATGACGTGGTTATTGAGAAATGTAATGATTTAGATCAGCTTTGATTATAGTTGATAGATGTGATAGTATATAGATTTAGTGGATATATAGTGATGACGAAGTAATTAGGCGCGTTATGATTTCTGGGAAAAACGTGTATAACATGTATACTGATATTAGCTTCTCCATCCGCACAGGCCTCCGGTCGCTGGCTGCTGGACCTGATTCTGCGTAACATGGACAGTAAGTATCAATGCTCCACTATCTTGATCACTGTGCGGTAGGCCAGCTTTGAGCCGAACTACAACCGTTCGTTCTCAACTCACTCTACACCGCGCTTGGACCTACTATCCACTACGTCTTTTTTGTTTTGGGAATTACATACTCTGCTTACCTGGATGTCTATAACTTGCGCGCTGTTTCAGTGGAATTAATGAACTGTGTCGAGAGTCAATCCGACACCTCATGAACTTGATTATATTCCAAAGTGCACTTCTTGTGAATAGTGTAAATATTGTACATGTTGTTATATAACTCTTTCTTATAATAATTTGGTGCTTGGCATATCGGCAGAATTTTCTCCTTGGTGTTTTATTAAGTGCTGGTAACTTCCTATGAGACGAATCTCCACTGCATCTCCCTAGTCCCCTATTATTTTACCTATACGGCAACGTTGCGTGCTACATTAACGCCTACCCTAACCAAAGCCCTCTGTATACTGAAACCTAACCATTTATTTCACTTAAACATTGTATGTTTTTCTATTCATTCTCCATTAAACCAAGTGTGTTCTGGGTTAGAGAGCTTCCACCCTTGGCCCTAACCTTAAGGTAAGTGGACTATGCCTACAACCTAATTTTTTGGAAGGACATTTCCTGTTTGACATATATTATAGTTTTTGCATTTGGATTAAGTTAGTTCTTATTTTCGTGTGGTCCAAACTCAATTGGAGTCTGCTCAAGGGATGAGTAACTAAGGTATATAGCACGTGCATAAGCCAGTTGGGGCCAACTCAAACCCTAACGCCAAACCCTAAGGAATTCCTCCTAGTGGATGGGGTTAGAAATGTTGTCAAACGCAATGAGGGCAAAAGACTTGTCAGGGCAAAAGGCACTTGTATCTGTATACGTAACCTAATACCTAACCTAAACGTACAGCTTTCTGTGATCAAACCGAAACCTAGGGACTACCCTAGTGGAAGGTGCTGATATTGCAGGTCAGATGCCTGTTTAAGGGGGCCCTTTGGATTTTAGAACAAAAAAACAACACATGGATTAGAACAATATTTTGACTGCTTTTTTTCCATATATTGACTATTGTAGTGTGTCCAGCAGTAGCGCACATGCTTTACTTTGACTTTCAATTCAATCAATTCAATTAACTTCAAGTTCAAAAAACGTTAATATTAAAAGCCCAAGCCATACAAACTCATATTTTTTGAGGCACCTGACTCATAACAGAAAATGTGTTTGACTGAATATTAATCTTAATCGCGTAATTAAAATGTGATTAATTGAGATTTTGCTTGATACAGATGGTTTCCCGTTCAAACGTCATCAACGTCAACCAAACCAAGATGGCGCCGCGGCGGAGAAGAACCGCTCTCATCCATTAGAGAAATTGACTTACATTAAACGTGTCTTTGACTTAAAATTAAGCCAGCGTGTTCCTTCAGACTATAATAACAGAAGTTTAAATTAGAGTCAAACTAAGCCGGTCTGGAGCCTCCGTGCTTTCCAATAGCATTGCAAGTTTAAGGCTAACTACGTCCCACAGACGTTACAGGAACAACGTGATTGTCCTGCTCTCGCTAAGCAACCCTTCTCATCTATTTGGTCAGTAAATCCATTGAACAATTCTTCTGCTTAGTGTTTCCTTTTTAATTATTTTATTTCATTTACAGTGAAAATGAGCATCTTTGGAGGACATAGAAAATAGGCTTTAACTCTTAACCCGCGACCTGAACCGAGTGCATTTTTTCGCAGTTCAGCTTTTACCAATTTAAAGCTTCTCCACTGGAGCATCAGCCAGTGTAACGCCTCATTCGAAGCCAAGACTACAACGAATTCGAATTTTTCTCGTGTTGTGGTCTTGTCTGTCTGGTTTTGGTGTGTTTTATTTTTTTCAATTGGGGTTCTGGACACTTTTTTGTCGTGGTTTCAATCACGTTTTTCTCATTTTCTTTATCACGTTTTTGTCATTTATTATTGGCAGTGTCGGACAACGGTGGCGCTGACGTAGAAGCGTGTCCGTCTCATGAATTCGGAGGTTGGGGGTTCAAATTCGCCTCCTGAAGGCGCAATGCTGTCTTTGTTGTCCTTGGGCAAGACACTTCACCACTGCCTCCAGTGTCTGCGTACATTGGTGTATGACGGGGAGTGGAATCTTGCTATAAAAGTGCTTTGAGTGACTAATGTGGTGGAAAGTGCTTATATAAGTTGAGACCATGTACCATTATTGTTGCTTTAGCCACATGTTTTTGTTCAATTGTAAGTGCTCTTTTTTTGCCTTTTTCCTCACTTTTTTTTATTGTGTTTTTGTCGCTTCTTTGTTGCTTTTTCCCCACTTTTCATCCTCTCTTTTGTCACTGTTTTTTTCCCAGAAGACATTTTAGATGTGGGTAAACAAACTGCGAGAAAATGTGCTCAGTCAGGTGGGGGTAAGAGGTGCAAGTACATATTACCTCATAATTTATTTCCATCATATTGGAATAATTTTGCTATTATTTGTGTAATCTGTGTGTGATTTTAGGTGAGAACAAAAATGACATGATTTGGGTGCCTGGTCTTTTAAAATGCATGGCTAATTTTCCTGTCTTGCAGCTTGAGGAAAGAAAAGCAAAGAAGCCAATGAAGGCAAAGATTTGAAACGACTGTCACAATATGGATTTCCTGCCTCCGCTGGGGTGGCTGTCAACATTGCCACAAACCTGGCAAGTCGAGCCACATTCATAGACGTGAGACTACAAGAGAATGTAGAACATCTTGATAGAGGATCCTCACTAATGCCTGAGCTTGAGTCACAGGTACGGCATGTTCTTTGTCCTTTATGTTTGGTTCTGTTGTCATCACTGTAATAATGTTTTGGTGTATTTGTAGATGCGTGGGGCCTTCTCGACTGCTTTGGCCGCACTGGGACGGGGAATCCTAAGACTGCCAGCGTAGAATGAGCTGGAAATGGGTCTATGTTGAAAAAGTACTATATCACAATACGTCACTCGTTACTTTAAAACTAAACTCCTTTGTTAAACTATGCCATTGGCATAGTAGGTTTGTGTAGCTTTAAGAAAAAGTATTGCAACTTTAGAAGCTTACAAATCTGATTTGTATTATTCTGTCTGGCTTTAATGAGTCATATTTTATCTTTTGGTTATTAGGAGGATAACCAAAGAAGCTTTGCGAAGTGTGCATTTCCTGAAGGAGGACATACAGATGATCAGAATGCTGCCATGTAAAGTATACTTTGTGCTTGTAAATACTTTGGTGGGGCCTTCATACCTCGAGCAAATGAACATCACTGAAATATGCAACTGTTGAAAGAACAGGAATCACAGCATTTTCAAGCATGCCAGTATCAAAGGCTCAGGATTAAGAGTGGGCATTTGCCATATAATATAATCCTTCATTTTAATTTCATTAGCATGTAAAACACTGCCTTTTGCAAAGTTGTACGTGGTGTTTAGATCAGAAATAGGTTTTATGTTTAATACGCCAATGTAATTCTCATGTTCTCACACGAGGGCAGCAGATACACAGTGACGCACCACAAGCTACATGTCATATCTATAGTGCAGTGATCTGAATTTAGCTTTTTGTTTGTTTTAATATTGTTCAATGCACACGGATCAAATGAATTTATCTGATATTTAGTATTCGTAGTTCAGGTCTTTGGTATATGTTTTTTGCTGTCTGTTGCTTGCATTATTATTTTCTTCATGTATTGCATAGTTTATTGCTCCAGTCTTTAATGACACATTTTTATTTTGCGCAAAATGTTGAACGAATGTGGCTGAGCATCACCCTCTTAACTGTTTTCTTCGACCTGGAAACAATTTTGGCTGACATCGGTGGACACAACCATCGGCTTACAGACAACTTCGACTGACCCTCTGAGAAAACGATTCACGGGGCCAGAGACGACACCAAAGAGCGTCGAAGGGGACTGAGGCATTTTGTTTACAACATGGAGAAAGCGATGTACAGACTCTTTGCTTACCTTAAATTCCAATCTTAAATAAGCTCTGTCCTAAAGGAGTTTGGCCAATTACTCAAATAACTAACATTTTAAGATACAGGTTATTTTATGACTTTTTTCTCTTGAAATGTAAATATCATACAGAAGCTTTTTGATGCAATATATGCTAAGTTGCATTGTTACAGTTGAATGTTATGTAAGGCAGTAATATTTATAATAAATGTCATTCTATTGATTTGAGGGCTTTGAATGCTTTGGGGATCAACTTTTGGGGTATATGGGTGAACTCAGAAGTTTGCATATCGTGAAAAAGTTATTTATTTCTGTCATACAACTTAAATGTGAACTAATAATGATTATAGATTTCATGGATGCAAAGTGACTATGTCAAAGCCTTTGTTTTCATTTGAAAATTAGGGCTTACAGCTGTTGTAACAAAACAAATGAAAATGAGAAAATTAGAATATTGCTGGTAATCATAATAATAAAATTTAAAAATATTTCAAAGATCATGTGGATCTACTGAAAACTATAATTTATGCATGTGTACTTAGTTTGGCCTTTGCTTAATTACTGCTTAATGCGGTGTGGCCCTGCTGGAGGAGTTTGTGAAAGCAGTAATGCTTCAACAAGGCATTGAAGCTCATGTTCCAGGACCGCTGTTGTGTGTTGTTTTTGGCTATGAATGCAGTTAATTAGATATGATTTGAACAAATTCACTCACTATTTTGTGCTACTTCATGACTTCTAATGACTTAAATATAATCATTTAATAACCCGTCCTGTCTCCCGCTGCCTCCTCTGTACTGGCTGAAAGTGAAATGCCAATATGTAAATGAGGGCACGCAGCAGCAGGGCAAAGCACTTTTTATCCACATACCTACAGCTCACCGCTTAACCCTGAAACCTAACTCAAAACTCCCCCTAGTGGCAGGGGTGATTTGGTGTGTTACAGGCTGATCGACAACATGGATTTGACTGCTTTTCCATATATTAATATTGTAGGTGTACAAGCAGTGTCTATTTAGCACGTTTTCATAATGTTGACTTTCAATTTCACTTAATATTATTATTTTTTCTAGAAATTTTTTCTCCATTAAACCAAGTTGTGTTCTGGATTAGAGAGCCATATCAAACATTGGCCCTACCTTAGGTCAGTGGACTAATGCTAAACCTAATTTTTTGGAAGGACAATTTCATGTTTGACATATTAATCATTTTTGCATTAGAGTTAGAGTTAGCTAACTGTAACCAGCTGTAAAATCCATTGCTAGTTCAAACCCTCTGTCTCTTGCAAACTCGTTATACCGTGGTTACCTTTAATATCTCGCGGTACTTCGTCGTCACCATGTGGGAGTTTAGCCTGTGGGGATAAAACTGGCGGCGAGATATGGGTAGACGGGTGGGAAGCCAGACGGAGTTTCGCCTGCAGGTAGAGCGGCATTTTGAACATCTTATATCAGCCTCTTCTTTCACATTTTATGTACTCGTTTTAAGATATGTGCTCTCCACTTTGTAGATGCTTTACCACCGCAATCAGCCACGCTGTTTGAATCGGTGCTGTGAATGACGATTGGTAAGCTAATGTGCGAGGCTAGTCGGCGTAGCCGCTGCCGTTTTCGTTGTTTTTAATATGTTTCCATGGGCACATGCTGCTGTAAGTCTCCTGGGCATTGGTTTAATGCCTATAGTGTGAAGATGTCGTCAACATTTATTTTTTTAGATGTTTTATGATGTAGCTCTTGAACTATTATTGTCTTGTGATGAATGGTTGCTATGTTTTGGCTTAAGCTGCGTCACTGCCATGACCGTGGTTAATTGAGAATGTAATGAATTGATGGCTTTTTGATTATAAGTTGCTGTGAATGATGTATTGATTTTGTGCTTTCGTGGATGAAAGGAAGCTCTTATCGGCGTTATGATTTTGGGAAAAGTGTATAATGTATATCTGATATTAGCTTTCATTTGCACGTGCTAGGTTCGCCTGTGCTGGACCTGATTCTGTCTGCGTACATGGAAGTAACGTCTAATGTGCTTCAAGTCATCTTGATCTACTGTGAGGTAGGGGCTTTTGCAAGCCGAACTACGTTCGTTTCTCCACTCACTCTACACGCGCTTGGACTACTATCAATACAACGTTTTTTTGTTTTGGTTCTTCTGCTTAACCTGACTGTCTATACCTTGCGCGCTGTGTTAAGTGGACTTAATGACTGTGTCCGAAGAGTCCCATCCGACACCTCTGAACTTGATTATAATTCCAAAGTGCACTCTTGTGAATAGTTAATATTGTACAATGTTGTATATCATCTTTTCGCTTATAATACATTTTGGGTGCTTGGCATATCAACGGAAGATCTTTCTCCTGTGTTTTAAGTGCTTGGTCCTTCCTCTGAGACGAATTACACTGCATCTTCTAGTCACCCTATTATTTTTACAATATACGGCAACGTAAGCGTGGCTACATAACCCTAACCCTAACCCAAACCCTCTGTATATGAACCCTAACCATTTATTTCACTTAACATTGTATGTTTTTTCTATTCATTTCTCCATTAACCAAGTTTGTTCTGGTTAGAGGCCATATCCAACCTTCGGCCTAACCTAGGTCAGTGGACTAATGCCTAAACCTAATTTTTTGGAGGAAATTTGTTTGACATATATTATCAGTTTTTGCATTTGGAATTTACGTTGTTTTCTTATTTTCGTGTGTCAAACTCATTGGAGTCTAGCTCAAGGGATGAGTTAACTAAGGTATATAGCACGTGCTAAGCAAAGTTGGGGCTTAACTCAACCTTAAAGCCAAAAAACCTAAGGAATCCTCCTAGTGGACTGGGGTTAGGAAAATGTGTAAACTGCAAATGAGGGCAAAAGACTTGTCCAGGGCAAAAGGCATTGTATCTGTATACGTAACCTAATACCTAACCTAACTACAGCTCTCGTGACACCGAAAACCTAGGGAACTACCCTAGTGGAAGGTGCTGATATTGCAGCAGGTCAGCTGCTGTTACGGCTGATAGACAACACATGATTAGACAAATATTTGAACCTGCTTTTCATAATATTGGACTATTGTAGTGTGTAAGAGTAGCGCACTATGCTTTAACTTTGGACTTTCAATTTTCATCCAATTCAATTAACTTCAGTTCAAAAACGTTAATATTAAACCCAACAGCCCATACAAACTCATATTTTTTTGAGGCACCTGACTCATAACAGAAAATGTGTGACTGAATAATTAAATTTATGCGTATTAAAATGTGGATTATTGAGATTTTGGCTTGAAACAAGATGGTTTTCCGTCAACGTCATCAACGTCACCAAACAAGGATGGCTGGGCCCCGCGGAGAGGAACCGCTCTCATCCATTAGAGAAATTGAACTACATTTAACGTGTCTTTGACTTTAAAATTTAGCCAACGATGTTTCTTCGGACTATAATACAGGAATTAATTAGAGTACTAAGCCGTGTCTGGAGCCTCGTGCTTTCAACTAGCATTGCAAGTTTAAGGCTTAACTCGTTCCACAGACGTACAAGGAGAACACCGTGATTGTCACTGCTTCGTAAAGCAACCTTCTCATCTAATTTGGTCAGTAATCATTGAACAATTCTTCTGCTTAGTGTTTCCTTTTTAATTTGTTTCATTTAACGTGAAAATGAGCACTTTCGAGGACTAGAAATAGGCTTTAACTTCTTAACCCACTGAACCGAGTGGCATTTTTTCGCAGTTCAGCCTTTACAAATTTTAAAAAGCTTCTAACTGGAGCATCAGGCCAGTGTAACGCTATTCGAAAGCCAAGACCTACAAAGACGGTTCGAATTTTTCTCGTGTTGTGGTCTTTGTCTTGTCTGGTTTTGTGTGTTATTTTTTTCATTGGGGGTTTCTGACACTTTTTTTTGTCGTGGGTTTCATCACGTTTTTCTCATTTTTTTATCACGTTTTTGTCTCTTATTGCGAGTGTCGGGACAACGGTGGCGCAGATGGCTGACGCGTGTCGTCTATGAATCGGAAGGTTTGGGGTTCAATTACGCTCCTGAAGGGATGCTGTCTTTGTGTCCTTGGGGCAGACACTTCCCCACTTGCCTCCAGTGTCTGCGTCATTGTGTATGCTGGGGTGAGTGGATCTTGCTATAAAGTGCTTGAGTGCTAATGTAGGTGGAAAGTGCCTTATATAGTTGAGAATGTACATTATTGTTGCTTTAGCCACATGTTTTCTGTTCAATTTGTAAGTGCTCTTTTTTGCCTTTTTCATCAATTTTTTTAATTGTGTTTGTCGCTCTTCTGTTGCTTTTTTTCTCCATCTTTTCCATCCTCTCTTTTTGTTCACTGTTCTTTCCAGAAGCTTTTAGATGTGGGGTAAAGCAACACTGGAGAAAAATGTGCTCAGTAGTGGGTTAAGAAGGTGAAAGTCTCTATTACTAAAAATTTATTTCCATCATATTGGAATACTTTTGCTATCATATTTGTTGTAAATCCTGTGTGTGATTTTAGGTGGAGAACAACATGGACAATGATTTGGTGCTGGTTCTTTTAAATGCGCCCTAATATTTCTGTTTGCAGCTTGGAGGAAGAAAAGCAAAGAAGCATGAAAGACAGATTTAAACGACTGTCACAATATGGATTTTCTGCCTCCGCTGGGGTGGCTGTCAACATTGCCACAACTGGCAAGTCGAGCCACATTCATAGAACGTGGACTACAAGAGCATGTAGAACATCTCATAGAGGATCTCCTAATGCCCTGAAGCTTGAGTCACGGTAACGCATGTTTCTTGTTCCTTTATGTTGTCTGGTCATCACTGTATACATGTTTGTGTATTTGTAGATGCGTGGGCTTCTCCGAAACCTGCTTTGGCCAGACTGGGAGGGGAAATCTAAGACTGCGCGTAGTGCTGAATGAGGTACTATGTTGAAAAAGTAACTACTATCAAATACGTATTCGTTTACTTTAACAAAACTAACTCCTTTGTTGACTATGCATTGGCATAGTACGGTGTGTAGCTTTAAGAAAAAGATAATATGCAACTTTAGAAAAGTTACAAATTGATTGTATTATTCTGTCTGGCTTTATGAGTCATATTTTCTCTTTTGTTATTAGGAGGATAACCAAAGGAAGCCTTTGCGAAAGTGTGCATGTTACCTGAAGGAGGACCAATACAGATGACTCAGAATGCTGCAATGTAAGTATACTTTTGTGCTTAGTAAATACTTTGGTGGGGCTTCATACCTCGAGCAAATGAAACATCACTGAATATGAACTGTTGAACAGACACAGGATCACATGCATTTTCAGAGCATGCCAGTATAAAGGCTCAGGATTAAGAGCTGGGCAATTTGGCCAAATATAATATAATCCTTCATTTTATTTCAATAAGCACTGCCTAAAACACTGCCTTTGCAAAGTTGTAGTGGATGTTTAAGAATCAGAATAGGTTTTATGTTTATACGCCCAATGTAATTCTCATGTCTACACACGAGGGCAGCAGATACACAGTGCCCGCACCACAGCTACATGTCTATCTATAGTGCCAGTGATCTGAATTTAGCCTTTTTGTTTTGTTTTATATTGTTCAATGCACACGTTAATCAAATGATTTATATGATAATTTAGTATTCTGTAGTCAGGTCTTTGTATATGTTTCTTGCTGTCCTGTGCTTGCATTATTATTTTCTTCATGTATTGCATAGTTTATTGCTCCAGTCTTAATGACAACATTTTTATTTTGCAGCAAATGGTGAACCGAATGTGGCTGAGCATCCCCCTCTTACTGATTTCTTCGGACCTGGAAACAGATTTTGGCTGACATCGAGTGGACACAACCATCGGCTACAGACAAACTTCGACTGGACCCTCTGAGAAAACGATTCACGGGGCCAGAGACGACAACCAAAGAGCGTCGAACGGGGACTGAGGCATTTGTTTACAACATGGAGAAGACGCATGCTACAGACATCTTGCTTACCTTAAATTCCCAATCTTAAATAAGCTCTGTCTAAAGGAGTTGGCCAATACTCAAATAACTACATTTAAATACAGGTTATTTCATGCACTTTTTTCTCTTGATGTAAATATCATACAGAGCTTTGATGCAATATATGCTAAAGTTGCATTGTTACAGTTGAAATGTTATGTAAGGCAGTATATTTATAATAAATGTCATTCTATTGATTTGAGGGCTTTGAATGCTTGGATCACTTTGGGGTATATGGGTGAAACTCAGAAAGTTTGAATATCGTGAAAAAGTTCATTTATTTCTGTAATACAACTTAAAATGTGAAACTAATACATGATATAGATTCATGGCATGCAAAGTGACATATGTCAAGCCTTTGTTTTCATTTTGAAAATTAGGGCTTACAGCTTGTAAAACAAAACAAATGAAAATGTCAGAAAATTAGAATATTGCATGTAATCAATAATAATAAAAATTTAAAAATATTTTCAAAGACATGTGGATCCTCTGAAAACTATAATTATGCATGTGTACTTAGTTTTGGCCCCCTTTGCTTCAATTACTGCCTTAATGCGGTGTGGCACTGCTGAGGAGTTGTGAAAAGACCAGTATGCTTCAACAAGGCCATTGAAGCTCATGTCCAGGATCCGTCTGTGTGTGTTGTTTTTTGGCTATGAATGCAGTTAAATTAGATATGATTTGAACAAATTCACTCAACTAATATTTGTGCTACTTCATGACTTCTAAATGACTTTAAAATATAATCATTTATAACCCGTCCTGTCTCCCCGCCTGCCTCCCTCTACTGGCTGAAACGTGAAATGCTCATATGTAAATGAGGGCCACGCAGCAGCAGGGCCAAAGCAACTTTTATCCACATACCTACAGCTACCGTTAACCCTGAAACCCTAACCCTAACTCCCCCTAGTGGCAGGGCTGATTTTGCAGGTCAGATGCTGTTACAGGCTGATCGACAACACATGGATTTGACTGCTTTTCCATATATTAACTATTGTAGTGTGTACAGCAGTGTCTATTTAGCCACGTTTTCAATCAATTTGACCTTTCATTTCACTTAATATTATATATTTTTTCTAGAAATTTTTTCTCCATTAAACCAAGTTGTGTTCTGGATTAGAGAGCCATATCAAACCATTGCCCTAACCTTAAGGTCAGTGGACTAATGCCTAAACCTAATTTTTTGGAAGGACAATTTCAGTTTGACATATTATCATTTTTGCATTAGAGTTAGAGTTAGCTAACTGTAACCCAGCTGTAAAATCCATTGCTAGTTCACCCTCTGTCTGCTTGCAAACTCCGTTACCGTGGTTACCTTTATATCTCGCGGTACTTCCGTCGTCACCATGTGAGAGTTTAGCCCTGTGCGGGATTAAACATGGCGGCGAGCATCAGTGGGTAGACGGGTGGGAAGCCAGGACGGAGTTCGGCTGCAGGTAGAGCGCATTTAACATCTATATCAGCCTCTTCTTTCACATTTCATGTACTCGTTTTAAGATATGTGCTCCTCCACTTGTAGATGCTTTACACCGCAATCAAGCCACGCTGTTGATCCGTGTGCTGTGAATGAAAGGAATTGGTAAGCTAATGTGCTGAGGCTAGTCGGCGTAGCCGCTGCCGTTTTCGTTGTTTATATGTTTCCATGGCACATGCTGCTGTAAGTCTCCCTGGGCCATTGGTTTAAATGCCTATAGTGTGAAGATGTCGTCACATTATTTTTAGATGTTTATGATGTAGCTACTGTGAACTATTATTGTCTGTGACTGATGGCTGCTATGTTTGGCTTTAGCTGCGGTCACTGCCATGACCGTGGTTATTGAGAATGTAATGAATTGATGCTTTTTGATTATAGTTGCTGTGAATGAATGTATTGATTTTGTGCTTTCGTGGATGAAAAGGAAGCTCTTATCGGGCGTTATGATTTTGGGAAAAGTGTATACATGTATTACTGATATTAGCTTTCATTGCACAGGCTAGGTCGCTGTGCTGGACCTGATTCTGCGTACATGGACAGTAACGTCTAATGCTCAAGTCATCTTGATCTACTGTGAGGTAGGAGGCTTTGCAGCCGAACTACACGTTCGTTCTCCACTCACTCTACACGCGCTTGGACCTACTATCACTACACGTTTTTTTGTTTGGTTCATTCTGCTTAACCTGGACTGTCTATAAACCTTGCGCGCTGTGTTCAAGTGGACTTAATGAACTGTGTCCGAAGAGTCAATCCGACACCTCATGAACTTGATTATAATTCCCAAAGTGCACTCTTGTGAATAGTGTAAATATTGTACATGTTGTATATAACTCTTTCCTTATAATACATTTTGGTGCTTGGCATATCACGGCAGATCTTTCTCCTGTGTTTTATTAAGTGCTGGTCACTTCCTCTGAGACGAATCTACCCCTGCATCTTCCTAGTCACCCTATTATTTTACCTATACGGCAACGTAAGCGTGCTACATAACCCTAACCTAACCCAAACCCTCTGTATACTGAACCCTAACCATTTAATTTCACTTAACATTGTAATGTTTTTCTATTCATTTCTCCATTAAACCAAGTTGTGTTCTGGATTAGAGAGCCATATCCAACCCTTGGCCCTAACCTTAAGGTCAGTGGACTAATGCCTAAACCTAATTTTTTGGAAGGACAATTTCTGTTTGACATATATTATCAGTTTTGCATTTGGAATTACGTTAGTTTTCTTATTTTCGTGTGTCAAACTCATTGGAGTCTAGCTCAAGGGATGAGTAACTAAGGTATATAGCACGTGCATAAGCCAAGTTGGGGCTAACTCAAACCCTTAACGCCAAACCCTAAGGAAACTCCTCCTAGTGGATGGGGTTAGGAAATGTTGTCAAACGCAAATGAGGGCAAAAGGCTTGTCAGGGCAAAAGGCACTTGTATCTGTATACGTAACCCTAATAACCCTAACCCTAACCTACAGCTCTCGTGACACCGAAAACCCTAGGGGAACTACCCCTAGTGGAAGGTGCTGATATTGCAGGTCAGATGCTGTTACAGGCTGATAGACAACACATGGATTAGACAAATATTTGACTGCTTTTCCATATATTGACTATTGTAGTGTGTACAGCAGTAGCGCACATGCTTTACTTTGACTTTCAATTCAATCCAATTCAATTAACTTCAGTTCAAAAACGTTAATATTAAAACCCAACAGCCATACAAACTCATATTTTTTTGAGGCACCTGACTCATAACAGAAAATGTGTTGACTGAATATTAATCTTATGCGTAATTAAAATGTGATTAATTGAGATTTTGCTTGAATACAGATGGTTTTCCGTTCAACGTCATCACGTCACCAAACCAAGATGGCGGCCCGCGGCGGAGAGGAACCGCTCTCATCCATTAGAGAAATTGACTACATTTAAACGTGTCTTTGACTTAAAATTAGCCAAGCGATGTTTTCCTTCGGACTATAATAACAGGAAGTTTAAATTAGAGTCAAACTAAGCCGTGTCTGGAGCCTCCGTGCTTTCCAACTAGCATTGCAAGTTTAAGGCTAACTACGTCTCCACAGACGTTACAAGGAGACACCGTGATTGTCACTGCTCTCGCTAAAGCAACCCTTCTCATCTAATTTGGTCAGTAAATCCATTGAACAATTCTTCTGCTTAGTGTTTCCTTTTAATTTAGTTTTCATTTACAGTGAAAATGAGCACTTTGAGGACATAGAAAATAGGCTTTAACTTCTTAACCCCCACCTGAACCGAGTGCATTTTTTCCAGTTCAGCTTTACCCAAATTAAAGCTTCTCCACTGGAGCATCAGGCCAGTGTAACGCCTCATTCGAAAGCCAAGACCTACAAAACGGATCGAATTTTTCTCGTGTTGTGGTCTTTGTCTTGTCTGGTTTGTGTGTATTTTTTCAATTGGGGTTCTGACACTTTTTTTGTCGTGGTTTCATCACGTTTTTCTCATTTTCTTTACTCACGTTTTGTCTCTTATTATTGCAGTGTCGGGACAACGGTGGCGCAGACGGTAGAGCGTGTCGTCTCATGATCGGAAGGTTGGGGGTTCAAATTCCGCCTCCTGAAGGCGCATGCTGTCTTTGTGTCCTTGGGCAAGACACTTCACCCACCTTGCCTCCAGTGTCTGCGTACATTGGTGTATGACTGGGTGAGTGGATCCTTGCTATAAAAGTGCTTTGAGTGCCTAATGTAGGTGGAAAAGTGCTATATAAGTTGAGACCATGTACCATTATTGTTGCTTTAGCCACATGTTTTTGTTCAATTTGTAAGTGGCTCTTTTTTGCCTTTTTCATCACTTTTTTTATTGTGTTTTTGTCGCTCTTCTGTTGCTTTTTTTCCCCACTTTTTCATCCTCTCTTTTGTCACTGTTTCTTCCCAGAAGCTTTTAGATGTGGGTAAAGCAACACTGGAGAAAATGTGCTCAGTTCAGGTGGGGGTTAAGAGGTGAAAGTATCTATTACCTCAATAATTATTTCCATCATATTGGAATATTTTGCTATCATATTTGTGTAAATCCTGTGTGTGATTTTAGGTGAGAACAACACATGACATGATTTGGTGCTGGTCTTTTAAATGCATGCTAATTTCTGTCTTGCAGCTTGAGGAAGAAAAGCAAAGAAGCATGAAGCACAAGATTTGAAACGACTGTACCACAATATGGATTTCTGCCTCCGCTGGGGTGGCTGTCAACATTGCCACCAAACCTGGCAAGTCGAGCCACATTCATAGAACGTGAGACTACAAGAGAATGTAGAACATCTGATAGAGGATCTCCTAATGCCCTGAAGCTTGAGTCACAGGTAACGCATGTTCTTGTCCTTTATGTTTGGTTCTGTGTCATCACTGTAATACATGTTTGTGTATTTGTAGATGCAGTCTGCTTCTCCAACCTGCTTTGGCCGCACTGGGACGGGGAAATCCTAAGACTGCCAGCGTAGATGACCTGAATGAGGTACTATGTTGAAAAAGTAACTACTATCACAATGCGTCACTCGTTACTTACAAAACTAAACTCCTTTAAGAAAAGTATATGCACACTTTAGAAAGCTTACAAATCTGATTGTATTATTCTGTCTGACTTCATATTTTCTCTTTTGTTATTAGGAGGATAACAAAAGGAAGCCTTTGCGAAGTGTGCATTTACCTGAAGGAGGACAATACAGATGACTCAGAATGCTGCAATGTAAGTATACGTTTGTGCTTTGTAAATACTTTGGTGGGGCTTCATACCTCGAGCAAATGAAACATCACTGAAATATGAACTGTTGAACAGACACAGGAATCTCATGCATTTCAGAGCATGTTTGTGGAAGTATAAAGGCTCAGGATTAAGGGCTGGGCAATTTGGCCAAATATAATATAATCCTTCATTTTATTTCAATTAAGCACTGCCTAAAACACTGCCGTTTGCAAAGTTGTAGTGGATGTTTAAGAATCAGAATAGGTTTTATGTTTATACGCCCAATGTAATTCTCATGTTCTACACACGAGGGCAGCAGATACACAGTGCCCGCACCACAGCTACATGTCTGTCTATAGTGCCAGTGATCTGAATTTAGCCTTTTTGTTTGTTTTATATTGTTCAATGTATTCTGTAGTCAGGTCTTTGTATATGTTTCTTGCCGTCCTGTGCCTGCATTATTATTTTCTTCATGTATTGCATAGTTTATTGCTCCAGTCTTAATGAAAACATTTGTATTTTGCAGCAATGTGGCTGGTCATCCCCTTACTGATTTCTTCGGACCTGTGAACAGGTTTTGGCTGACATTGGGTGGACACAACCATCGGCTACAGACAAACTTCGACTGGACCCTCTGAGAAAACAATTCACGGGGCCAGAGACGACAACCAAAGAGCATCGAACGGGGACTGTGGCATTTTGTTTACAGAAAGACGCATGCTACAGACATCACGCTTACCTTAAATTCCAAATCTTAAATAAGCTCTGTGTAAAGGAGTGGCCAATACTCAAATAACTACATTTAAATACAGGTTATTTCATGCACTTTTTTCTCTTGATGTAAATATCATACAGAGCTTTGATGCAATATATGCTAAAGTTGCATTGTTACAGTTTAAATGTTATGTAAGGCAGTATATTTATAATAAATGTCATTCTATTGATTTGACAACTTAAAATGTGAAACTAATACATGATATAGATTCATGGCATGCAAAGTGACATATGTCAAGCCTTTGTTTGTTTTAATTTTGAAAATTAGGGCTTACGGCTTGTAAAAAAACAAATGAAAATGTCAGAAAATTAGAATATTGCATGTAATCAATAATAATAATAATAAAAAAGATTTTAAACAAAGAAATGTGGATCCTCTGAAAACTATAATTATGCATGTGTACTTAGTACTTAGTTTTGGCCCCCTTTGCTTCAATTACTGCCTTAACTGCTGAGGAGTTGTGTAAGACCAGTATGCTTCAACAAGGGGACTATGGCTCATGTCCAGGATCCGTCTGTGTGTGTGTTGTTTTTGGCTATGAATGCAGTTACATTAGATATGATTTGAACAAATTCACTCAACTAATATTTGTGCTACTTCATGACTTCTAAATGACTTTAAAATATAACCATTTATAACCCGTCCTGTCTCCCCGCCTGCCTCCCTCTACTGGCTGAAACGTGAAATGCTCATATGCAAATGAGGGCCAAGCAGCAGCAGGGCCAAAGCAACTTTTATCCACATACCTAACCCTAACCCTAACCCTAAACCTAACACAGGTGGCCCGTGCCTAAACTTAAGCCAAGGACTCAAAAACAGAACTCATTCTAACTACGTTTAAATAACCCTAACCTAAGCACTGGTCCTGAACTTAGCATTATTAGCCCGTGCCTAAACTTAAGCCTAGGACTCTAAAAACAGCACTCATTCCAACCACATCTGGAATAATCCTAACCCCAACACGTGTCCTAAACCTAACACAGGTGGCCCGTGCCTAAACTTGAACCTACGACTCTAAAGCAGTACTCATTCCAAATCAATATTCCCTAGAATTCACTCTAAAAATAAACAAAAATATATATATCGTCGCTTTAACCCTTCTTATAACTCCAACTATGTAAAAATGTCGATTTTCGCCTTAACGCATATCTCATAACTCCAGTCGTGGGAAATTGTCTATCGTCGCTTTAACCTTTCTCAACTCCAGTTAGTGTCATCTACCCAAAACAATATTGTTAGTATAACACCTTTCAGTGTCATTGGAATAGGAAACTGCGGACGACGTACGTGGGCCAGTGCATACCTTTGGCTCTCCTTAACTGTTCATTCACATGGAATGAACGGGGAGGTCATCGGGATATTCCCCTAACCTAACCCTTAAGGCAGCGCTCATTCAAGCCGCTCCTTTTATATACCTAATCTCGACCATTACTCTAAACCTAATCATTGGGAACACATGGCTGAACTTCAGCCTCTTTAATACAAATCTTCTTCACTTCCTCCCCCCTTCCCCTCCCCCATGCCTCCTCCTGGGTTGTGTGGGTTGAGGGGTAGGGGTTGAGCTCACGCCTGGACAGGTGGGGGAGTAGCTCGACCCCGGACAAGGGTTCTACTCCTTTGCTCTTCCTCTTCCTCTCCCGCTTCCCCTCCTTTTCTTTATTTCTTCCCCTCTCCTTCCCCATACCTCTTCTTTGGATGTGTGTGGTGGGTAGGTTTGGTGGAGCACGCGCCTGGACAGGTGGGGGAGTGGCTCGACCCTGGACAAGGGTTCTACTCCTTTGCTCTTCCTCTCCTTCTTCATCACCACAGCCACTCCTTTTCCTCCCTTCTTTTGCTCCTACTACTGCCACACCTTCTTTTTCAGGTGTATGG